>PVHP010009394.1:0-50562 GCA_004024765.1 Zapus hudsonius | reverse complement strand
TGGGCAGTTATACAGGATTTCAAAAGGAGTTAGACCATGTGGGCCAGGGGTATTTCTTGCCCTATATAAGGCTAGAGGTAATAATTGGACCCAGTCTCTAGTGCCAGTCTCCAGCGTTAATTTAGTCAAAGCCTCTTTAATTGTTTTACTCATTCTTTCTACCTGACCTGAACTCTGGGGTCTATATGCACAATGTAGCTTCCAATTTATCCCCAATAATATGACCACTCTCTGACTCACCTGAGAGATGAATGCAGGCCCATTATCTATACCCAGATATCTAGGCATTCCATACCTGGGAAAGATTTCTTCCAATAATTTTTTTGGTTACTGTGGCTGCAGTTTCTCTTCGGGTAGGAAATGCTTCTGTCCACCCTGAGAAAGTATCAACAAAGACTAACAGATATCTGTTATTATATAGTCCAGGTTTTACCTCTGTGAAGTCAATTTCCCAATGTTCTCCCGGTCTTTGTCCTCTTTGCCTATGTCTAGTAGGCAGTTTAAGACACTGATTGTTTACCTGCGCACAAACCTGACAACGATCAGTTATTAATTTTAACAGTTGTTCCCTTCCTGGAATACAATAGTTTTCTTTTTTTATTTAATAGCTGGCTCATCTTTCTGTGGCTGAGGTGGGTTAATTTATGCAGATCACACATGAGGATTTTAGCCATGGCTTTCGGTAACATGGTCTTTCCTTGATATTTCCAGGTATTTGATTCCTTTTCAAAATTAGCCCCCAGCTTCTGTATTATTTCTAAGTCATGGTCCTTATATGGCCATTCTGGTCTCCAGCCAATTAAAGGGAGTTCGGCCGCTATAGTCATTTGAGTTGGGCCCAGTGCAGCTTGGTGTGCTGTCTCATCTGCCATGCAATTCCCTTTTGCCACTGGGGAGTCCCCTTTTTGGTGACCTGGGCAATGGATGATGCTGACCTTTTTGGGTAACAGTAGGGCCTGGAGGAGGTTTAATATTTCCTCCTTATGTTTGATTTGCTTTCCCTCTGAGGTTAAGAGTCCTCTTCTTCTATAGATCTCTCCGTGGACATGAGCAGTGGCAAAGGCATATCTACTATCAGTGTAGATATTAATTCTTTTGTCCTTTGCCCTCTTTAAGGCCTCAGTTAAAGCAATAATCTCAGCCTTCTGGGCTGTGGTCCCAGGAGGCAGTACACTAGCCCAAATGACAGATTTTCCATCTACCACCGCTGCCCCAGCCTTACGTTCTCCCTCTAGGAGGTAGCTGCTCCCATTGGTGAACCAGGTCTGCACATCTGTCAACGGCACATCTGAAAGGTCCGAGCGAGTCCCATGCACTTCAGACAGTATCTGTTGGCAATCACGGAGAGGGGCCATACCTGTCCCCTGACTGGTGTCAGGGAGAAACGTAGCCGGGTTTAGGGTAGTGGCCAGTCCAAATTGAATACAGTCCTTGTCTAGGAGCAAAGATTGGTAATGTGTCATTCGGGCGTTGGACATCCACCTCTCAGGCGGCTGTCTGATTATGGTTTTGACAGTGTGAGGTGTTATTATGGTCAGTGGCTGCCCGAGAGTCAGTTTGTGGGAGTCTTTTACAAGAGTAGCAATGGCTGCTACCATAAGGAGGCATGGTGGCCAACCGGCCGCCACATTGTCCAATTTCTTTGACAAATAATAATGGGCCTTTTCCAGGGTCCCAACTTCTGGGTCAGCACTCCTTTGGAGATGCCCCATTTTTCATCTATGAAAAGTTCAAAGGGCTTAGTGACATCAGGTAGTCTTAAAGTGGGAGCACTCAGGAGGGCCCTCTTTATATTGGAGAAGGCTTGCTTTTGTTCCTCTCCCCAGGTGAAGACCACATTTTGTTTGGTTAGAGGGTACAGGGGAGCGGCCATCTCTTTGAACCCAAGAATCCATAGTCTACAAAATCCCACTGTCCCCAAGAATTCTCTGACCTGTTTAGGATTTTCGGGAGCTGGAATCTGGGATATAGCTTGTTTTCTTTCCTCTGTCAGCCACCTCTGCCTGTCTCTCAGAATATATCCCAGATTTAGAAACCTTCTTTTTGCATATTTGAGCCTTTTTTGCAGAGGCTCTATACCCCAGGGCACCTAGTGTCCTGAGTAGTTCTTTGGTGCCTTCAAGGCAAGTCTCCTGATCTGGAGCGGCTAGTAGCAGATCATCCATGTACTGCAACAGAGTCAGATGGGGATAGCCTTGTCTGAAAGGGGCTAGATCCTGGTGTAGAGCCTCATCAAACAGGGTAGGGCTGTTTTTGAACCCTCTCTCATTATAACCTGGAGGGTGTAATCTTGTAGTCCCTCCATCCTCTGCAACTTTGCCCTTATATCTGGCGCAGACTGATATATGAAGGCCCTAGAAACGTTCCCCCGATTCTTGGGTGATTCAGGGCCAAAGGGGGTATACATCCTGTAGCCTTCTTTCAGCCTTTCTAGGAATGCTGCCAGACTCTCGTCTACCCTTGGGTGATTGATCTTACCTGTGCCAAATTGGTGGGCCTTCGGTCCGCTGCTTTGAGGCCCTCTAGGAGAACCTGGCAATAGACACGGAATCGCTCCCTCCCCACCTGAGTATTATAATCCAAATTGGGGTGGGTTAAAGGAAAAACAGCATCAATCTCATTTGGTAGTTGTGTAGGTTGTCCGTTGTCCCCTGGAACATTTTTGCAAGCTGCCAGGAGGACTCTCTGTCTTTCTTCCAACGTATGGAGAGCCTGTAAAAGTTGCTGACAATCATCCCAAGTGGGTTGATGTGTCAGCGAAATAGACTCTATCAAAGTAGTTAAGGCTATGGGATCCTTAGAGAAAGGGGGATTATGGGCTTTCCAGTTATAAAGGTCAGCTGCAGAGAATGGCCAGTACTGAATAATAGGACCATCTGGGCTGACCTGAGTTTGGAGAGGAAAGGTGGGTTTTGGAGCAGGTGCTTCAACGTCTTCTTGTTTTCCCCTAATGTGCGAGGTGATAGGGGAATCAAGATCAGGGGAACTAAGATCCTGAGAGGGGGCAGAAGAGGGAGAGGGTGAGGATAGAAAAGGGGAAGTAGCCGGGGGGTAGGACGCGGGGGTCTGTAAGGGGCTGGATGAGACGTCATAAGGCCAATCATATCCTCTCCATTTGTGGATAAAATGGGCTTGGTCTTATCAATCACTGGGTAGAGGGAAGAGGTAGTCGTAGAAGTTGGAGCAGGAGTGAGGGGATCAGGGGTGAGGGGAGCAGGAGGGAGTTCACCTGGAGCAGGGTTGGAGGGGGAAGGGGAGGGGTAAATGAAGGGAGCCAGCCAAGCAGGCGGATTAGTGACTAAATCTTCCCAGGTGACAATGTATGGCACTTGATCTGGATGTGCCAGCATTCCTGGGAGGAAAATCTTGTCTTTGACCTGGAAAATAACAGATTTGTTAAAAGTACTTTCCTTTGGCCACCCCACATTAAAAGAGGTCCATTCAGGGGTGCAGAGAGTAATCCACTTTTTCTCTCTGATCTCCACTTATAAATTATAAACTGTGTTTAACGTTTCTTTCCAATGATCTGTAGTTAGCCTCAAGGGGGTGCTATGCGACTGACCCATCCTAGGTGCAATTAACACAAAACAAATACAAAGACACAGACTCAGACTGACATTTATGGCCAGAAGCCGTGTGGCACACGATCGTCCTAAAACCAAAACCAAATAAACAGAAGGAGACACGGGAGGAATCCCTAAGTCTCCGGGGAGGAGGACTGCCCTAACGTCCCCCCCCCCAGACAGCCCATGGAGCGTCCTCCAGGGCGAGGAGTCAGAGAGTTATTGGGTCCGTCATCCCCTCCCTAGACTCCATTTCAGAGCCGTACGGTACAGACAGGAAGAACAAAATGCCGGCCGGACTTACCTCCCGATGGTGACGTATATTTGAGTTGGGGGTTGCTCAAATTCCGGACGACGCCCCCAAAATGAAAGATCCCCAAGGTCTTTCTCAGGAGAGCGTACCCAGGACTCAAACAACCACACCAGCAGATGCAAACGCAAGAGGATTTTTTTTTTCGGCTTCGCAGATGGGCTCCCGGACTGATGAGTGCCAGAGAGCCCTGAGGAACAAAAGATTCAGGTATATGTAGGCCAGAACCACAAAATTATAATACAGCTCAGACCACAGGACATTTTATATTTCCATTGGTTCTTTTGTCCTGATCTGTACAATTTTGATTGGTTATCCAGTTGGAGCCTGGTATTTGCATTTCATATTCCAGGAACAGTCATACTTTATATTTTATGGAGTGTTTGTTCAGTTTATGACTTGGGATCTCCCACAGAAGGGGAGGGGGAGTGAGTTAGGAGAGGTTCTTTCATATATGGGCTGCTTTATGAAATGGAGTCAGTTTTACACAATAGATTCTTCACTAGAAAGATGACTGCTACAGTTTTGGTACCAGAATGTGGGGTCATCTGTTGCTGCTAGAACCCTCATCTTGTGGCTTTGGTCTTCTGGAAGTGATCTATAGGAGGAATGTGGAAGGATTTGAAATCTCAGCCTGAGAGATGCCTCGTAATGCTGTGAGTACAGCTTGATGAACCATTTTGGTCAGAATTAAAAGACCTGACTGAAGTAAGAACTATGGACTGTGAGGTTTGGCTTGTGAGGGTGAAAAAGAACTTTGTCAGGACTGTGCCAGAAGCAGTTTGCATGAGAGGCTTGCTGCGTTCTGCCTGCCTGTGTCCTGGGAACCTGTGTAAGGTTGTTTTATGTAATGATGGACTGCTGTGAGCAGATGGAGATGGCACAGAAAGAAAGATCTTTGGGTCTAAACTTCTGCCCATTCACCTAAAATTGTTTGAGAGATGACAACCACTGAGATTGGGCCAGCTGGTCTGCATTGGAACAACAGGAAGAATGTGGAATCTTAGAAGTAAGGGACCAGAATGCTTTGTTCCCCCCTGGATTAACAAATTGGTAGCCCACCTGGTTCTATGGAATGGAGATTGGTTAGAAAGGGAGCATAATTGGATTTGCAACACAGTTTTGTTTTTGAAAAATGGCCATCAGCATGTGAAGCAGGTGTGCAAGGTTGCCTGCATGGAGCCTGATGGAGCCATGAGGATGAACTGTGGGTTGCAATGGAGACCCAGTGAATTCCAGGAAAATGGATGGGTGCCAAGGCGAGCTGCCAGCACCAGATGATGTTTTCCCGGACTGTGAGTAGCCGAGCTGGAGGGGCGGAATTGAATCTCCAAGAGACTTGTGTTATTAGTTAGAATCATTGAACTTGGAGTTAGAGATTGATGGTGCCCTGCTTGTTTTGAATCTTGTATTGGTTCAATCTGTTTTTTTCTGTGCCTCATGTTTTGCATTGTGAATGTTCTGTGCCATTACAGGTTTATTTTTGGTATTATGGCTCAGTTGAAAGCTGTGGGGTCTTGGGAGTTGAGCTGAATGCATTGTATTTACATCATGTATGATTATTTGTTTGTGGGGCCCATGAATGGACTTTTATGGTTTGATCCAGGTGTCCCCCACAAACAATTGAATGTGTTCTGATTGTTTGTGATTGAGGCCCACTAAGAGAACCTGGCGATAGACACAGAATTGCTCCCTCCCCGCCTGAGTGCTATAATCCCAATTGGGGCGGGTTAAAGGAAAAACAGCATCAATCTCATTTGGTAGTTGTGTAGGCAGTTTGGATTTTAAAATCTCGATGAAGCTGTATTGTTGGGGATGGGCTTCTGGGGTTATAAGCCAGCTTCCCCTTGCCAGAGTTTGGCACATCTTCCTGCCACTCTTTGCAGTGCTGTGACAGAGGTGGTGTCCAGCCCACTGCTCATGCCATTGTTTTCCCTGCCAGGATGGAGTCTCCACTCGAGTGTATAAGCCAAATAAACACATTCCTCCACAAGCCACTTTTGTTTGGGTTCATTCTGTGAAGCAACTAGAAAGCTGACCACAACACTTCTCTTTTCTCTTCTCTTTGTTTCTGATCATTATACATGATTGTGAAAGAGAGCACACACATCACAGAAGTACCCAACACAGTTGCCCACACATATATCTTTGGATTTATAAGACACACCTGTGGATCAATACCTTTTTGGTAGTTTCTGTGTAAAGCCAGATCATGTAGTTCAATCCAGCTGCTAGGTGCTGAAACATTAATTGTCTAATACCAGAAAATAGCCTGTCATCCAAACACATAATGAACTTGGGCAGCAGCATGAGTTCCAGAAAGATGATGTAATATTTTGGGAAGAGTCTGTTGGCAAGACCAGTAGCACACCCACCTAGCTGCTGCCATATCTGACTATCAGAGGGTTTTTTTTCTTACTCTGTGAACATTTAAGGTCAAGTCTATTAATTGTTTCCATAAGTATAATTCGAGTCCAAGATTCTCTATCTCAAAATTAATCTCACATTTTCTAATGAATATAGTACTGTGAATCATACTGAAGGACTCATGTCGTTTTCCAAGGTATGAAGAACTTGCCAATGCTCTTCACAAAGTTATTAAGTCTTTCTATGTTTTAGCATTCTGGATTGTAATCTACAAAGTACGATACATCTTTTACTAACTTTACTGGGAATGAGAAGTAGAAATATCTTTAATGAATTTTAAGCCTATTAAGAAAAGCTTTCTGTTTTGAAATCTGTATGAGGTATGTGTGATGTAAGTATGTGTGTTCATATGTGTGTGGGTGTGAGTCTGGAGACGAGCAGTCAAGAGGTTAATGTTAGCTATCTTCCTCAATCCCTCTCTATTTTATTTTATTGACACAGGACCTCTTCCTGAACCTGGAGCTCACTAACTCTTCTAGACAAGCTAAGCCAGCAGGCTTTCGGGATTGTCCAAATTCACCTTCAGAGCACTGGGATTACAAATGTGTGCCACCATGCTGGCTTTTAAGTAGGTGCTGGGCCATCTAAACTCATGTCTCCAAGATTTTGTAGTTAGCACTTGACTGAATGAGTGATTTCTTCAGCCTCTAAGTAAAGTTTTCTGCAAATATGAACTATCCATTAATTCAAATTTTATAATTTGTTGATTCTGTCAGAGTTTTTTCCTATTTAAATTAAAAATTTTTTAATATTTTATTTTATACTTTATTTATTCATTTTCAAGCAGATACAGAGAAAGAGAGAGAGAGAGAGAGAGAAGGGGGAGGGAGGGAACACACCAGGGCCACCACCTTGTGGGTCTGGCTTATGTGGGTCCTGGGGAATTGAACCCGAGGCCTTAGGCACTGGAGGCAAGTGCCTTAACTGCTGAGCCATCTCTCCAGCCCTAAATTAAAAATTTTTAAGGAATGTCATAGTGAAATACCTTTCTTCTTAAAGAATAATTGTTGAGGGCTGGAGAGATGTTTGCTCATTTGTTAAGGCCCTTGCCTGTGAAGCCTAATGATGTGGGGTTTTGTATTCCTCAATTCCCATGTAAAATCAGCTACACAAAGTGGTGTGTTCATCTGGAGTGTGTTTGCAATGGCTGGAGGCCCTGGCATGCCCATACTCACTATCAGATTAAAACCATTTTTTTAAAAAGTATATTTGCTGAATTTCCAGATGAGTAATAGAGGTTATCAATGAGATACTGGCAAGATTTTTTTCCATCATATATCTTAGTAGGGAATAAATTTTGAAACCTAAGTATAATTTCATCTGTTGTGGGAATAAGACAATATTTTTACTAAGCAATTTTCAAAACTAATTGTAGGTTCACAAACAAAACATTTCTCATCCCTATTTAACTATACCTCAAATGTCATGCTTCTTTTCTTAAAATGTTAAGGTATTTTCCAGAACTCAAATGTAGAGAAAAAAGATATATAGTTCCTTTCATGAACTTACTTAATTACAGGGTTACCTTAGTATCAGTAAGACACTGTTTACAATTATAATTCCAAGGGAAAGCAAACTGGCAGCAGATGAGTAATAGTGTAAGTCTAATTGGAAACTTTTGTGTATGTTACTTTTGAAGAAATTTTGAAAGTTCTTCCTGTACTAATCCTTCTTGGTAATTCTAAAGTAATCTGTAAGAGCACCAAGAAGAGGCAAGAATGTCATGTGGTCATCTCCCATGCCATGTATAACTGTGAATGCTGCTGGCCTCTGAAGAATCATACCCCTTCCTTCTTCAAGAAGATAAAGTGCTCTACAAAGATCTTGGGAGAAAGAAGGCCATCTAAACATATCTTTTAAATATTCTATACCAACAGGATGAACTTCAAGCAGACTGACTTTTCTGAAACAGAACTTGTCATTTGCTGGCAGAAGCTGAGGAACATGTTTTCAATCCTCTGAGTCTAGATAGAAAATTCGTAGTGGAGTTAAAAGATCTGCATTTTACAAGATGCTCTTGAAACCCATTGAGCATCCTAGCTCGGAAGTTTCCTCCTGCACTTCCCAGGAAGGCTGCTTAGAAACAGAGGACAGGGAAGCACTGTAGCTCACACCCATCTCAGAGATTAGGTTCCTCAGAATATGTTCTCCTCCTTGATTTTGTCTGTGTGAAAACAGCCCCAGGAAACTCATCTTTCCTGTCATCTACTTCTCCCTCCAGAAAGAAATTTTCATTTTTCTACAGCTTTTATTTCTCAGTCTAGATATTTGAAAAATCATGTTACCTTCAATTTATTTGACATTACTCACTTCTTATTTACTTCAATTTTTACCTCAAGAACTGCGAAATAAACATTAAGAAAAAAGAACAAAGAAAATATGTGTATTTAAATCCTTTTAAAATATTGATTTCAGCTCATATGTGTGTATATATACATATATGTTTACATATATATTTAAATATATGATTGCTAGATCATATGGTAAGCACTGTTTTTTGAGGAAATTCCAGTGTTTTCCATAATGGAAACACATTTTCTTTAGTAATAAATAAGGATTCCCTTTTCTTTATTTCTTTGATAACTAGTATATGAATGCAGTATCCATGCCTATTGACAAGTGAACAGAAAGGAAACTGTGGTGCATCTGTGTTCAATAGCATATAATATTCAGTCTTTGAAGAGAAGGAAACTCTGCCATTGGGAAGAACATCTATGAGCCTGGATGATATTACACTAGTTGAAATGAATCAGACACAGAATAATAAGTCTCTTATAATTTCATATATATGGAATCTGAAAAGAGACTTCACTGGTGTTTAAAAGAAGCTGCAGAACAGTGGAGGGGGGAAGATGATCAAAGGGTACAATGTTTGATTGATACAACTTGAGTGTTAGGGATCTATGAGTAGATTGTTGGCTATAATTAAAAATATAGTGTGATTTTCTTCTCATAAATTGAAAACAATCCTAGGATATATACAGAAACACACAATATCCAACACAATCAAAGAAATTTTGAGCAAGCCAAACAAAAGGAAAGAAAAGGGCTCTAGGCATCAGAACACGTGACCAAACCAGAGTACCAAGGTATAGTCACTAGACCAGCATGACATAGAATAACACATAGGCCAATGAAATCAGAGAGAACTCAGCAAGGAATCCACACTCAAAGAACTAAATGATTTTTTTTTTGGCACTTGTGTAGTGTAAGCAAACACTTCCTGGCACCAACCCAGGCAATGACAATATTTTAGAAAAGTAAAAACAAAGGAGATTTCATCAAACTAAGAAGCACCATGATAGATGGAACTAGAGAGTACTTTGGTAAATAAAACAAGTCAGAGACAGGAAAGCAGACTCCAGGCCTGTGCACTCTTGCCGAAGCCAATGAAGTCAATCTTGTACAAGTGCCAACTGAAAGAGTGGACACTAGAGAGGAGGAAATAATGGGCAGAGGATTTAGGAGCACTGTGATTTAGGGGTAATGAGGAAGGAAAGTAGGGGAGGGTGTCCCCATACACAAGGGTGAATGGACAGGAGCCATGTATAGTGTATACAGGTATCTATGCAATTAATGTACAGAAAAATGTGAATAAAAATAACAATGCATTGCATATTTCAAAATGCATACTAGAATTCAAATGTGTTCACATACAACAAAAGAAAACTAGACATTGTTATTTAATTATCCCACAATGTAAATATGAATCAAAAATTGCATCATACCTCATAAACTTACACAACTATTGTTTATTTTATAAAAGAAAAGAGAATTTAAAAATAAAAACTAGACTTTAAGGAAAGGCTCAAGAGAAGGTGGCCCAGGGGGGTGACTTTTTAACAGTTAACCATCTTCAAAAAGAGAAAACTTCATAAAGGCATTCCTACCATTGCCTTCATCTGGATATCATGTTTCTTATTTTTTAAGATCAAAGATTTGACAGAGATGAAAGTGACCCGACTTTACACAGAAACACATATTAACAGGGAAGAACTTCTCAAGTGGAAGCGTGCTTTATACAAAGACTTTACTTCTATTTTGTGCAAATAAATCTTCTCAGACATCTTATGAATGGAATGAAAGTTATATTTTAGTCCAGATTAGCTCTGAATTCAACATATATTTAAAATACATGATTATGTTGAAAGAAAAAAAGCTCACAAACTTGTTTCATGTGAAGGAAAAATTCAGATGGCTTACAAATACTCCTTTTTTTGTTTTACCATTGGTGTATTACTTTTATTTCCGACAATTGGGTATAGAGGTAAACTAAAAGCTGCTTCAGCTCCATTAACGTTCCCACAATCTTCTGTAAACTAGACAGATCTTTTACTATGATCTAAACTAAAAGTAAAGCTTTTATTTCTATCAAATAGGTGGCTAATTTGATATCATATAGAATGTAATATTTTACAGATAGTTTGTATCTTCCTTGTAGAAGTGGCAATTTCATTTTCCTTTGCTTAACATAAATTTTTAAGGAACTGGGTTATAGAGAAATAAATTTAAAATCACTTATTTTTTTCTATTGTTATTTCTATTAATTATGAACATCATGAACAAATCACAAGTTGCTCATATCTCCATCAGGTTATAGCTCTTCTATCCTCTCTTCCCAATTCTACTGAGGATTCTTCTCAGTGAGGTTATTGGTATTCACTGTGGGGTTATGAATGCATTAGACAGTATGGTGGAGAGGGGGCGTCACAAAGCTTCAGAATACTCCTTACATTCTTCCTGCCCCTCTTCAACAATCTTTCCTTAGCCTTGGCAAGTGTGTCATTAGTCTACTTTAGTACTGAGCTCTCTACAGCCTCTCGATTTCTGCTTTGATGAATTTTGAGTGTTCTTCCTCAGTGTCTATTGCCATCTCACTAGAGCAGGTTGTCAGGTTAGCTGTGAGAGCAGCACTCATGCTTAAATTGCCACCTCCTCTTTGATATCTGCTACCAATTGTCCTGTGCCACCCAGATGTACTTGCCTTGCTTTTCCTGGACAAGGGGAAAGTCCACTGGTGCTGGATTTCAGATTTAATTTTTATGTGAGAATTAAAGATGAAGATTTAAATATTCAAGGAAAGTTTGAATAAAATTCTTCTATTAAAAGTCCTAGTAATCAAAAATATGCTAATGTGTGAAATTTTAAAAAGCAACTGCACAGGAAACTTTTCTATTCCTCTCATGCCTTCAGGAAAAGAACACCTCCTGAAGAGCATAAAATCTTAGGTCATGTGTCCCATGAGTTTTTTAGATTAAGATCCTCCAAAATGAAAAATTAGCTATACTTAGCAATTTTTTGTGTTGTTTGGTAATAAAAGTGTACTATTCATTGTGGAAGGCGAGAACATTCAAACTTCTTTATACTAGGAAAAACAAAGATCTATGTTTAGAATAATTAAAGAGCAGTGTGAGAACTCAAAATAACAAAAGTAGCTGGCGAAGTGGCTCATTTGTTAAAATGCTGTATAAGCTTTGGGACTTGAGCTCAGATCCGCAGTACCTGTGTGAAATGTCAGGTATGGGTGAGGAGATGGAGACAGGAGAGCTGGGACTTGCTGGATAAGTCATCTAGTCCAATAGAGGAACTCTATGTTCTGTGAGAGACCTTGTCTCAAAATGTAAGGTGAGAGAGTTTGCAGAAAACATACAAATAAACCTCTGGCTTCCACATGCATGTACACCTGCACACGCATATGCACCCACCCACACATGGGTTCACATGAAACATGTACACCCACCACACATACAAAGAAAAATGGCGAAAATGAGCAAAAGTGAACTGTGAAAAATACACTAACGAGCAGAAATCCTTGTTATCTTCTTGGGACCTCTCAATATTGGAAATCCTAAAGGCTTCACTCTGTATTCTGCATTTACTCTCATGCTTTCAGTGATCCTTCTATGAACCACAGACTTCTAAAAAAATCTTCAATGAGTATCTGAAAGACATATGAAGATATTCTCTAGTGGAGAGGCCTGGTTTTCAAATCTGCTTCACATACAATCATCCCCATCTTTGCTAAGGGATGCTCTTATGTTGACCTTCGAGGCCTGGTCATCAAGTGTCTCTGTTTGCTTGGTTTGTCAGCTACTTTTCCCATTACTGGCATCAAATATCTGACAGAAACAGTTTGCAAAAGGAAGTGTTTGTTTTGCCTCGCAGTTTAAAATAGGATATTAGGAGTCCAATGTAACAGGAGGCATGGTGGTGGGACTGTACCAACAGTCATGATGTAGAGAGATGACCACCAGAGATCAGCTGCCTTCCTCCTTTTCCCGTTTTCTGTGACCCAATGGATGATGTCACCTACATTCAGGTTTTCTCTCCTGTTAAAACTTCCTGGAAACATTGTCACAGACATCCCCGAAGTATAGCATCTAAGCTATCCCAAATTCAGTCAGACTGTCAATGATTCACCATCCTGTCAGCTTGTCTCGCAAATACACCACAACACTGCTTTCAGTTTTTACCCTTGTGCCCTACAGTGTGTCTTTGGCAGAGCAGTCAGAAGTATAAATCATATTCAATTTTGAGGTTTTTCAGAAATCTCCACATGGATTTCCATAGTGGCTGCGCTTGTTTACACTCCCAGCAGCAGAGCGAGGGTTCCCCTCTCCTGGCAACTGTGTCAGCATTTCCTGTGATTGGCTTTCTTGATGCTAGCCATTTTAAATGGGGGTGAGATGAAATCTCAAAGTAGTTTTAATTTCCATTTCCCTGATGGTCAAGGATGTTGAACTTTAAAAAAAAATATCTGTTGGTCATGTGCATTTCTTGTAAGAATTGTCTGTTCATTTCATTAGCCAATTTATTGATTAGTGGTTTTTGTTTTTATTTTTTCATTTTTTGGTGTGTGGTTTATATGGAAATTTAGATATTCTAGATATCAACCTGCTGTCAGAGGAAAGGCTGGCAAAGATCTTTTTCCAGTCTGAAGGCATCCTGTTCACTCTGCTGGGAGATTCCTTTGCTGGGAAGAAACTTTATAAATTCCATGTAGTCCTATTTGTTGATTCTCGGGACTAGTTCCTGTGCAGTTGGACCCCCGTCAGAAAATTCTTACTTGCATCTATGACTTCCAGTGAATTACCACTTTTCCTCATGTATTTTCAGGGTTTCTGGATTTTCATAAAGATCTTTGATCCATTTTGTTAACAGATGTGGTTCTTTTATCATTCTTCAAAAGATAAATACATAGTTTTGCTAGGAGTATTTGTTAAATAGATAGTATTTTTTCCAGTGTATATTTTTGGTGCCTTTGTCCAAAATTAGGTAGTTATATAGATTTACTTCTGAGCCCTTTATACTATTCCATTGGCATATATGCCTGCAAAGAAATTTTTAAAAGAATAATATTTTCAGCTAGAAAATTGGAGAAAATTTATATGGTTCTGTAAACACAGGGGAAAGTTGTCACTTGTGTTAGAAGATGATGAATTTGTTCTAAAGAACAAATTTGTTCAGACAAGTTGTCTTTCAGATATTTCAAACAAGATCCTTTGTGAGAAGTTTGTTCTGAGAGATAAGTTTTGATATCAGATTCAAGATTCTCTCCTGATTGTTCTCAGATTTTTAATAAAAATTCTGAAGCTTAAAGGTAGGGATTTTAATACTAGAAAAAACTAGACTCTTTTAATTCTTTCAAAACTACATTTTTAACATCTTGAATATAAATTTCCCTTATACATGAAATACTTTTAATCACATAAGGAAGTAATAAATATCAGATTTTTGTTTTTATTGTAGTTGAAGTAACATTCTATTTTTTAAGTTGAAGAAACAAAGAAGTTTGCTGAGAAGGGAGGTTTTTCGGTGTGGGGTTAAAATGTACAGCCTTGATTAGTCTTCTGTTCATGTTTTTTATTTCAAAATGTGGCCTTTGCTTCTGAACAAAAGCCTTCTATTTTTGCTTTACTCAGAAGCTGCCTGATGGATGATGATATTGTCTATAGTCTGGCTTGTGATCCTTCTTGACATTGTCCTGGTGAATTTTACACAAATAATTTTACAAAGGTTTGTTTTGTTTCTTACCATGCCCCATGGGAACTGGACTCTGGCAACCTTCTAATAGTGACTACAGTCATATCTGTACAAAGGCTGTGATGTATTTTATTTAACAGCCGTTTTGGGAACATTGACAAAAGTTTTATAGTATTATTATAATACTGGTTTAAAAAGTCAGTTTCTTAATATTGGCAGTTTGACCAAGTAGTTCAAAATTTATAGGCTATTGATGTTTTAGTACTAGAAAAATCCTGGTGTTAAGTTTTGAAAACAGATAAGAGATATACATTTGTGGGACCTTCATGGGGTAAAAATAACATTGGTGATCATGATAATACCTTTTACCTTTGTAATATATGCATATATACATATATGGGACTAGGCCCTATCCTGTCTCCCTAAAACTGGATTAGCTCAAAAGTTTTCATCTCATCTAGCCGTACACACCTCCTTTTACTTTCATCCAGTCTCAAGACATTCCGTAACACGAATCCTGATGGCTCTAGGCTTCATCTCCAGTCTAGAACTCCCACTTAAATTCAGAAGCACACATGCAAAGACTTATCATCACATTCTCTATCATCAGCAAAAAAATAAATTAACAAAATCCCCTCACTACCTATATTCATATGTTTAAATTCTCATCTCCAGTGTGGAAGTGTTAGAAAAATGCATTTAATAAACCACCAGCCCTAGAAAAAGAGATTCACGGCTCTCCCCTCTCTGCCATATGAGAAGAAAAACTAGAAGGTCATTACCAAAACCTGACTCTGCTGGCACCCTGACCTCAAGGTTCTCACTTACAGAATGAGAAAAAAAAGCAAATTACTGTTGATCATCAACTGTGATCTATTTTCTTGATGTCTGTTATGATTTACACTGGCTATCAACTTGACAAGAGTCACCTGGGAAGAGCGCCTCTGGGAGAGCCTTCTTGGGATCATCCCAATTAGGTTGGTTAATAGTATCTGATGGTGAGCATTCATGTTCTGTTCTCTGCTTTCTGGCTGAAGATGTGACTTGACCAGCTTTCTTTCACATTCCTGCAATCATGCCTCCCCTGCCATGCTGGACTAGAGCCTTCAAGTTGAAGCCAAACATTCGTAAACTGATTTTTGTTAGGTACTTCTGCCCAGCGATAAGAAAGGTACCCAATACAGAAAGCTGGTATCTGGAGTGGTATTCTTGCTATGATAAACCTGACCATGCAGTTTTTAGAATGTTGCAACTATTGTGTGTGAGTGGTATAGAATTTTGGCTAGAAAGTCTTTAAATGCTGTAAGATCAGCTTAATGATCCATTCTTGTGGGGACACTGAAGTAAAAAATGCTGGGCTGAGGACCTAGTTCTGTGGGTAAAGGTGCTTGTTTGCAAAGCCTGATGGTCTGGGTTCAATTCCTCACATAAAGCTAGATGCACAAAGTGGTGCATGTGCCTGGAGGTTTTTGCAGCAGCAGCAAGAGGCCCTGGTGACTTATGATATGTACTCTTACATGGTGCTCTGGCACTGCCCTAAAATTAGGCCTAAATAAGATATGTAGCTGATTACTCATCATGAGCATGTAACCTTTTAATTTTTGGTTCTTGATTAATATTAGGTACTAAGAAAGGAACATTTATTTCATTTTTTCCTTTCATTTCAAAGCCATCATGAATTATTCTCTCCAGAAAGAGGACTTGTATCCTTCTGGGTATGCCACTGGTTATAAAATTGTTTGTGAGCTGAGATTATTAAAAGTATGCCATAAAAGAAGATCTTAAAATCATTTCAGATGTTAAAGCTTATTGCTGAAGTTTACTCCAAAGCAGTAAAAGTCTGTCATGAATCAAGGATTTATATTTCTGACTGGGACTTTTTTGTACTTAAAACAAGGCTGTCAGAAAAATTAAAATTAAAATTAAAATTAAATGCTCACTGTCTGAGCTGTGTACTAGCTGAATTTTGACTCATAACTTTTAGATTTGATAAAAGAACTTTGAATATTATGGATAAGTGACATGGTGAACCAAGATGCTCCACCTGGGCTGTTGCCCTTTTAGATAGTGGATGCTAATAAGCTGTGTAATTAGATAAGTGTAATTAGACAGAGATAACTCGTGCTTTTCATGTTCTCAATGACTGTACACTTGAAGCACTCACTTGTTTGACCCTCTAAGCCCTTTTGGTTGATTTACAGTGTCAGTAAAATTTAGTTTTGCATTCCAAAAGATAAGGAATTAATGCATTAGGAAGCATTTCAGCATAGCTCCTCTTGCCAATATTAATTTTTTTAGCATTAATGTCCCTAAGTATACAGAGTAAACATGGCTAAACATAATCCAACTGAAATTGCTGATAATACTGGTTTCCACTTGGCTTGTTTTGGGTTTATAAGCGATTGTTCTTGATGTATACTATGATGTGCTCCTGACTTACCAGCGATGCCAACGTAACATTTAAGTGGTCACCTTGTATATAGTCGCATACTGTGTCTGCTTTATTGTGTCTTCCACTGGCAAAACACATACAATTAAAGTCAAATGAAAATTTTAAAAATGTTCTAAGAAACCTAACATGCATTTTTGAAGGTTAATATCGGAATGCCGCCAGGGATTTAGGAAGCTTTTACATGGTCTAATAAGAAATGGTATATTTTTGTAATCTGTTTTAGCTTGCTCATAAATTTCATGTAACCTATGAAGGCTATTCAAACAATCAAGAGTGTAGTTCTCAGATCTTGTTGATCAAGAGATTTGACAGGTGTGTAAATGTCTTCTACTTTTACTTAACTCACAGTGTGCACACATCAAAAGAGAAGATAAATGTAATGTGCAATGATTGCATTTTATATTGAAATATAAAAATCAATAAGTCTGAGTTTAAATAAGCTCAGCAGGACTTTAGTTTAGAAAATAATTAAATTCAGCTTTTAGATTATATGCTTGCTTTCCACTCATGATTTATAAAAGGCAAATCTGCTATTCTATGGGTAAGACTTTTAAATAAATATTTAAGATCTCATGAAAAACATCACAGCTGTTTTAAAGCTTAGGTGAGTCAAGTAAACATTTAGAATCTTAGAAAGACATTTTTAGGTATCAGAAAATAAATTTTTTGGGATGAGAAACAATTTTTCTTTGTAAATTTTTTATACTGATTGAGAGAAATTTATTTGAGAGAAGGGGGACAAAGAAGGAGGGAGAAATTGGTGCACCAGAGCCTCTTGCCTCTTCAGACAAACTCCAGAAACATGTGCCACTTTGTGCATCTGGCTTTATGTAGGTGTTAGGGAATCGAACCCAGGATGTTGAACATTCCAAAAAAGTGATTTTAACCACTGAACAATCTCTCCAACCCAAGGTAAGATTTATCTTGACTAGGGGCTTCAGAAGGGTTCGTCCATCATGACATAGAAGACACAGCAGGACAGCTCAGTACAAGAAATTAAATTGATTTTGATTATCAAAAGTATTGACTTATTATCAAGCTGTGTTTTCATTAATGTGGACAGAATTGCTTCAGAGAATTTGTGTGCAGTTCTCTCAGTATGAGATGCAGAGATATCTGTGCAAATGACACACACCGCAGGTTCTGAGGAGAAGGACTGTCGAAAGAGGATGAGCACACACATCTAAGTTAAGTGGTCACCGGGCAAAGGTTACCAGGAGGCATGCTACAGTTGAGCCAAGCTCATAACTAAAGGAGATTTTTCAGTGTGGTTGGAGTGGAAAAGTCAAATGCCACTGAAGAAGCCTCAGTGAATGTGAAGGTGTGTGATGGCTGTCTTCCTTCCAGCCCACTGTTGTACAGTGGACGTGGGAGCAGGGTCCATGCTGTATTGAGTTGAGAACATTGCTGCATGAGCTATGCCTGAGGTACCATGCTTGAACTTCATCTTCACTTCATCTGCAGTGATTAACAAGGTCTGGGATTTTCAGCTGATTGTAAGGTGGTCCTATTTCTGTATATTGAGAAAAGGGATGTGGATTGCTCCAGAAGAACTGTAGCATATTTATTACATATGTTATGTTTTCTCGTGTTACTTGACCATTGTATCTCTGTCATCTATCATATATCTCTCTCTATCTATATCTGAGACAAAAGTATGTTCAGTTAGTCCTAGAGTCATTTAAATTGCTTCAGTTTGATATGGCTTTGCAGCCTTGCTCATCTGTGATATGGGTCACATATGGAGCAAGGTGAGCCAGGGAAGAATCAAGGGCTTTTCTTTCTCTTGGTCACTTTCCTCTCCGAAGAGGGTGGGTAGTGTTGTGAAAATACCGGTGTAAGCTTAAAAAGGAGGCTGCTGTCAATGCTATTTGCATGTGTGTGTTTTTACGAGTTTACCAATTTCTCTTGAAATAAATATCTGTGCAACAACTTCTCCATCTTCCTGATGTTCTCTCCTTCCAGTAGGAGGGTACAGTTGTGGGCAGTTCCTCCATTCTAAACTAGGTGGTCTCCTTGCCTCTACTGGCAATAGCACTTCTCTCTTTCCCTACCATGTAAATATTAATTTGTTTCTCAAGCTACCATGTACAGAGCCAGGCCAATGAAATACCTGGAGGTCAGCTCTTCCTGGCTTCCAGACGAAGGGCTTAGGTGCATGGAAGTCAGTATGTGTCTGGTAGTGGAAGCTACAAAATATAAAACTTAGGCTGGAGAAATGGCTAAGTGGTTAAGAGCACTTCCTGCTCCAGCATGAGGGCCTGAGGAAGGCTGACATACTGCTCAGATTGGACCCCCAGTCCTGTGGGAAGCAGACAGAAGAGAATCACATGACTCTGGAAAATAAAAAGAAGAAAGAAAGAAAATGGTAGCTGGGAACTGGGAGCTTGGATCATTAAGAGAGTTGGGCTCACATAATGCGTAGGAACACCATGAGGCCCATTCCCACCCACCCCACAGGGACTGATTGCAGCCTTCATGACCCCACAGTGAATATCATAGTCCCAGGGAAATGGAGAAAGGGTGAGGGAACAAAAATATAACCCCTTATATATGAAATAAAATTTAATTAAAAAAATAAAAACAATCTTGAGAAAAATAAAACTGTTGGTATTGCTTAAGGAGGGCACGGAGGACAAAGGGTTAAGAGGGTGTTGAATGAGGTCAGAAACTGGTAGGCGTTTCCCTATCTCCACCCTCAACTCTGAGACTCCCAACCCCCAAAAGCAAGCCACATGGACCCAGGTTCGCACCCCAGCTGTGCCTAGAAGGTGGCAGTTCCTCTACCCCCACAATCTGATATATGCCCAAGCTCACGTCCACATGCAAAGCAGGTATTCACAGGTTGCTGATTTCTGCCACTCCTCATTGCCCATTTTTTCTCTCCCTCCTCCTCAATTTCTATTTAACCCACAATGCTGCTATAATAAAAAGGGATTTTGTCACGGGATAACTTGTCATGCTTTTCCCCCGGGGGTCTATGCTGGTTATTCTCTTTGGAGAGATGAGCTGAACACACACAGAGCTGTAACACTTCCGGGGGCTCTCAGGCCCACAGGCATGCCTCCATGGGTGCCCGGTTTCGGTTCCCCCACCGCCACCAGAGCCATCTGAGCTGCTGACGCTCAGAGCATGCCAGCTCCCAACCTCCCTGCCCCAGTCCCATCAGCGCTGGTGAGCCGGCTGGGCACGCCTCCACCCACCACAGGGATCGGAGTCCTGCCCAGCGGACCCATTTCTAGGTTTCTTTTTTTATTATTATTAAACAACATAAAACAAGGAGATCCTGACTGTCAAGGAAGACAGGTGGAGCCAGACACCAGAAGTTGGCATTCCACTCTGGCCAGTCAGGTGAGAGGGCTCTGCTACACAAGGTGCTGAATGGCCACATCCACGTGAGTATCCTGCACACCCCTCCCACGCCTGCAAAAAGCAAGGCAAGGTGCTAAAGGTCCCATTTCTTTTTTTTCTTTATTATCCATAATGAGTTACATTGTTTAGTGGGCCAACCATGAGTTGTTATCCCCAATTCCCCGTTGCCCCTCAGTCAGCTGGATATCCTCCTCTGTGGGCCGACTGTATCAGTCCTTGTGGTAGGGAACCATGGATAGCCCAGTCTTCGGCCGGGTTCTCATGACCCAAGTGTGTTGTTACTGAGGGTTGCCAAGTCTCTGGTATTCTCCCCCACCACGGCTCTCACAATCTTTCAGCCCCCTCTTCCGCTCAGTTCCCTGAGTCGTGGTGGGTGAGTATTGAGGCTGCTTTAGTGTTGTGAGCTTAGGGGTTTTTGTGTCGAGATTTGTAGGTTTCTGTCACACTGGCTTATCTTTTGTTGATTGACTGCTATGGATGTGGGTCCCTTGTTCATCCAATCATTCTCTGTGGGGTTCCATATGGATCCTCCCCCGTATGACTGTGGTGGCTCATCTCATGCCAGGATCTCATCTTTCTGCCTGCGGTCAGTTGGTAGGGTTATATGGGGCACAGCTCCCTCACTGTATCCTGAAAAATACAAACACAATCTCCATCGGAGAATGAGGTCAGTATCGGTTAACAAATATACAACAATCTGTATTACTTAGCTTCTATTTTCAAAAGCCTCCCTGGCAGACACTCGCATAGTGCATCTTCTCTTGGGAGCCCAAGACTATGGGATCCAGTGCATATCGCCCGGAATCCCCGGTTCCAATCAAGGGTTCCCCCTCACTGAGTGGAATATTTGGCCGAATTTAATAGCTGTTGATTGTCTCCCCCAGGCTCAGGCTCCTCCATTGCACACGTGCTCCTTTCTTGGTTTCCTTTTCTCTCCCAGTAGGAGGTGTGGTCAGCCTACTCGTGGCCTCAGGCTGTATTTCATGCCAGTGGTCTGTTTACACCAGCTGTTGTTGTTCAGCTTCCCCTGGCAGCTTCTGCAGTGTCTTCCAGCACTGCACTAACTGCCATCTGGGGGCTAGTTACCATTCCAGGCCTCGAAGAGTCTCTCGATGCTGAACGATGGCATTCTGTGGTTTCTTCAGCAACAGGGTTTTGCCTCAGGCCTGGGGAGAGCATTCAAGAGCCTTGACAGAATTCAGTCTTGTTTTTGTAACCTCATGGGTCACTTTGGTCAACAGCTCAGTGAGGGAAGGAACCAGTGGCCGGATAAAGGTCCCATTTCTTTGCTGTGGAATGTCCTTCTGTGATGAAGGTAAAAATCAGGTCCATTGACGGACATGCATTCCTCATGTAAATGGGTTTTGTTATTGTGGATGGATTTGTTATGGAATCCAGAGAAAACCCATTTTCTCATTGTGTAGCAACATAATAGGCTGTGGAATGTTATTTATTAGTATCAGAGATTTTTATATTAATGTTTATAAAATACATCGACCTATGGTGTTCTTTTCTTGTGTTATGTTCACTTGACTTTGGAAACAAAGCAATGTTAGCCTCATTGACTAAGTTATAAATTGTTTCCTCAATTTTTTTGAAAAGTATTAGGAGGATTGTTATTAGTTTATTAAATGGTGGATTTAATTCGCTAATGAAACTTTCAGGTCCAAGGTTGTTCTCTGCTTAAAGAATTTTCTGGTGAACAATTCAATCTCCTTTCTAGTTATATATATATTCAACTTTTCGGTTCTGCATGTTTCAGTCTTCATTGAATTTTTATTTCTTAACAGATGTCTAGTTAATGTAATTTAATCAATGTTATTTCTTATCTAATTTTTGTACTAGTTACTCTTAGCAGTTTGTTAATTAATCAGTTTTAATTTTCTAAAAAATCTCTAGCAATTTCTTCATTTGCAGTTATAATTTTACTAATTAAAACTCTTCTCTTTTTTTCTTAGTCTAGCTAAATATTGGCCAACTTGGTTGATCTTTTTTGAAGAAGTTATGGCCCTTTGCCATTGATTTTCTCTGTTGATTCTCCAGTCTGTTTTTCCTGTTCTCTTTTAAATCTCTTTTGAATTTTCCTAATGTTTACCTGTTGTTTTCTATGACATCAACCTATTGTGTGATCAGAAAATGTGTTTAATATGATATCTCTTTTTAAATCGTTCAATACTTAATTTGTAACCCAATATATGGTATATTCTGGAAAGTATTTCACGTACACTTGAGAGTAATGTGTATTTTGTAGGCATTGAGCAGAATGTTCTGTTTTATTGCATTCAAGTCTTCTGATTCAGGAGGGATTCACTGCCTGCCATCTGAATTATTGAGAGTAGCTCTTGACATATTCACCTATTCTTATAGAACTGTTTATTTCTCCCATGAAGTATTTCTATGTTTTTAAAAGCGTGTTACCAGTAATATAAGTACTTATAATTGCTATATCTCGTTAAGTTGAACCTTTCATTAATATATAAGGGCCCCTCTCTCTTGTAGGCTTTTTTGATTTGAAGTTTAATTTGTCTGATAACCTCCTCTGATGTCTTTCAGTTACCTGTATTTGGAATATGTGTGTCTATCCTTTTATGTTCAACTTATCTGCAGATTTGGGTTAAAGTTATTCTCTTGTGGACATAGATATTTTTTTCATTCGTGCTGTCTATCTCTGTCACTTGATTGAAAAGTTTAATTCATTTACAATTAATGTAGATACTGGTAATGAAGGACTTACTTCATTGGGATGCTGGTTTTCTGATTCTTTTATCCTTTTCTGGTTACTCAACTCCTGCATTACTGCATTCATTGTGTAATTGATTTTTGTTGTTGTTGTTGTTTGAGGTAGAGTCTCACTCTAGCACAGACTGACCTGGAATTCATTATGTAGTCTCAGGGTGGCCTCGAACTCACAGCAATCCTCCTACCTCTGACTTCCGAGTTGCTGGGACTAAAGGCATGCACCACCAGGCCTGGCTTAATAGATTTTTTTGTCATGAAACTTTTTAATTCCCTTCTCAAATCCTTTTTTTGTGGCACTCTATAACTATTTTCTTTATGGTTACCTTGAGATTACATTTAATATCCTAAATTTACAACTCTCTAATTATATGAGTTTTACTTCAGTAACATACAAACACTGCTAGTTTCCAGTTCTATCGTCACTCCCTGCAGCTACGATGTCACAAATTTATATATTTATATATTATTGATTATAAAAGTAACCTTATATTTGGGTTTTTGAAAACATATTGGTTTCTTAAATAATGTAGCAAATAAAACATAGATTTATACATGAAAGTTACAGTAATAGTAGCTTTTAGAATAATTTTTTCTTTAATATGTTAATCTCTAGACATTATGTAGAGAACAAAAGGATGGATTTTTAAAGCCACAATTATAATACTTTTATAAGTATCTCTTTGTCCTTTTTTTGCTCTCTACATACATACACTGTATGTAGCTCAACTGAGCCAGGAATGTAGCCAGGCTGACTTCACACCTACAGTGAACAGTGCCTCAGGCTCCCAGGTGCTGAGACTACAGGCACATGGCACTCTGCCTGGCTTTCCTTTGCAGTTTTTGTTGGGAAGGCCTAGTAATAACATTTTCAGCTTTAAAATTTTTTTTATATATTATTTTTATTATCCATAATTAGATACACTTAATAAGGGAATAATGCGTTGATGTCTCCAATTCCCGTATTTCTCTCTTCCCTATCCCTGGTCAGTTGGATATCCTCCTCAGTGGGCAGTCAATGGGCAGTCTGGGACCCACCCAAAGCAGGGTACTCCCTGCCTGGTAGTCAATGGCCACCTGAGACCCACCTCGAGGCAGGGGACACCCCTCCTGATAGGTAGTCAACCAGGCCACATAGGAACCACCCGAAGCAGGGGAATCCCTGCCTGGTTGTCACGAGCTACCTGGGACCCCCCCCCCCCCAAGCAGAGGACTCCCTCCCTGCCTGGTAGTCATGGGCTATGTCTGACCCACGCGAAGCAGGGGACTCTCTGCTGTCTGGGACCCACCCGAAGCAGGGTACTCCGTGTCTGATAGTCATGGGCTATATGGGACCCACCTGAATCAGGGCACTCCCTGTATGGTAGTCATGGGCCAGCTGGGACCCACCCAAAGCAGGGGACTCACTGTATGGTAGTCATGGCCGGCAGGGACCCACCTGAAGCAGGGGACTCCCTGCCCTATAGTTGGAGCCTTGCCTGAGGTCTGGCTCGCAGGGTGGCAGCTGTGGTTCCTGAGGATTACCGGGAAACAGGCATCTGCCTTCGTTTGCAAGGGTGGGGCGGGATGAGAGCACCCATGGGTTGGTTGCTACGAGGGAACAAGTCCGTGGAGGGAAGCTAGGTGAGCGGCAAGGGCTCAGGTCAGGAGTGGCTGGGAGGAGACAATGGGCGATGGAGGGATCTTGGGGTGGGATAGGGCAGCTCTGCCTTCAGAACCGGGCTGAGCTGGTGCGGGAGCTGGGGAGGGGCTGTGCCTTGGGTAGGCTGGCTGGGGTCCTGGGTCTGGATCCCAGCTGGATTCTCAAACCTTGACAAAGAGTGTCCTGGGGATGCTGCTACTCATCTGCCAACTTGCTCCGCCCCCCACATTTTCAGTTTTTGTTTAAATATCTTGGAATGTTTAAATTTCTCCCTAACTTTTGAAGTACAGTTTTGCCTGAAATAAGAATCCTGGTTTATAGAAGAAGAAAAAAAATTAAAAGAAGGATCTTTCTATCCTTTGGAAATTGAGGTAGAACCCTGTAGGTTTGCTAATATGTGAAGGTCACAGTCAAGGTTACCCAGTCCTTCATACAAATTCTTTTCTGGTCTTGTGTTTGCTTGTTGGTTGTTGCTTTTTGCTGTGTTAAGAACTAAAATGGATTCAAATTTTCCTCTATTTCCCATCTAAACATTCCACTGAGAGTTGCAGGCTTCCATGGACTCTAGGCTTCCAAATGAGTTATATCAGATCTCTGGGTTCAGTCCCAGTACCACAAAACAGAAAAGGGAAATGAGAGGGAGAGAGAGAGAGAGAGAGAGAGAGAGAGAGAGAGAGAGAGAGAGAGAGAGAGAGAGAGAGAGAGAGAGAGAGAGAGGGAGGGAGGGAGGGAGGGAGGGAGGGAGGAGAGATACATTGTAGACATCCATTAGGCCAGCATAATTATTATATAGATGAGGAAACAAATTCCTGGTGGTTTTTACTTTGCCATTTGCCCAAAATTCTACTCTGTAGATGAATTTTAACTTAGTTTATACTTATTTAGTAGAGAGTTTTTTCTATCATGTTATTTTTATACTGTTGTAAGATTTCTGACATATGTATTTTATAGTTATTTATTATCTTATATATATATTTTTAATTTAAATATAAATTTATTATCCATAATGAGTTACATTATTTAGTGGGCAAACCATGAGTTGTTATCCCAACTTCCCCAAATTCCCCCCTCCCCCTCCCTGATCAGTTGGATATCCTCCTCTGTGGGCTGTCTGTATTAGTCCTTGTGGCAAGGGATCCTGGATATCCTAGTACTCAGCCTGGTCTTCCTGGCCCAAGGGTGTTGTTACTGATGGGTGCCATGCCTCTGGACCATCTCCCCCACCACGGCTCTCACAATCTCTCCGCCCCCTCTTCCGCTCAGTTCCCCAACCTCGTTCTTCACAGACATAGAAAAAATAATCTCTAAATTTATTTGGAAGGGCAAAAGACCTCGGATAGCCAAAACCATTCTAAGTAACAAATCCTACCCAGGAGGCATCACCATACCTGACTTCAAAACATACTACAAAGCCATAGTAATGAAAACAGCATGGTACTGGCATATTTTTGTTTTTTTTCACCGATTTGATATTAGAATATCCTTACTTATAAAATGCTTTCCTGTATACCTTTTTGTAACTTCTGTATCATAAAATAACTTTAAATTTTAAGTTGTCCATGCTCAATCCTGGGGTAAGGTGGAAGGTTAGGTGTAGTTACTAAATTGTCCTTCCACAGTTGTTATGTTTCTCTATTACATATTCTGCAAGGGTCTGAGTGAACCAGGCTTTTCCCACTTTTCTTGGCTCTCCCTAGTCATATCCCAGCACCACTTTCTTGACTTAGCTTTGAGTTCTACACCAGTATCTCTTCTTAGTGATGTCTCTGGCATGCTTCACACTCTGGAACTGGTACAGCGAATCAGCAGTTTGGGATAGAATACGATCTCTATCATTAACATGGACCCTAGGTTTTCTAAATTCTATAATCTGCACTTAGTCTTCTATAATAAATGGCAAGTATATGAGGCAACGTGCTGAAATTAACAAGTACTAAGTACCATAGTAATCAATATGTAAATTATACAGGCTTTCAATAGAGATTGAGAAATTTCTTTGTTGTTTTTTGGCATTTTCCCCCATTTTTCCCCATATTTATTGTCAATAATTAGATATGAGCAAATCTTGCCATGGTACCACCATTTGCCTCCTCTCTGTCCCCAGCCCCCTGAGGGCCCTCCTCAGTGGGTATACTGGACCAGTCCATGGCATAGGGAGTTATGGATTGTATAAGAGGTAGAAAGTATTGTTTCTTTGTGTGTTGTTGATGAGGGGGACAATGTCTCTGGATATTCTTTCCCACCAAGGCTCTTACTCTTTCTCTCAGTTCCCTGAGTCATGGTGGGTGATTTTTAGGTCTGCTTTACTGTTGAGATCTTGAGTCTCTGCTGAAGATACTGCTATATGGTTTTTTGACATTTGATTTTTTTTTCTTTTTTAAAAGTTGATGGAAAACCCTGTAGGCTCCCCAGAAAGGAATTAACAGCATGATCTAGGAAACAAGCCCTTTTTTTTTTTTTGCTCATATGGAAACTATCTCTTCAGACCTCTTTATTTACTGAAACCTGATAGGGCTACATCCCATCTGAAACTGCTTTTTGTAAACTGACTGATCTTAATCCATTTGGCTTCAGAGTATGATCTGAAGTGTTTTTATAGCTCACATTGAGAAAGTTTTTACCAACTACTTCTTGTACAAATTGCACTGTACAACATGCACCATATAATATAGGTCCTTTGGGTTCGAGAGATTCTGGGTACTTTTATGCCTTTACTTTCCATTGCATCTTTAGTTGACTATTGTGGGTGAGATCACACATAGAATATAATTATTTACAATAGAATATTTTTAAAAATAATGGAAATGTTGCTTTAGATCTGTAGTATGGAGACAAAAGTTTAGTTCTGCACTTAATTCATTTTTTTTTGTTTTTGTTTTGAGGTTCTGGGGATCAGGCCCAGCAGATTGTACATGGTAAGTAAATGTTCTATTACTGAGTTATACCTCAAGTCCTACCTCTTTTACACATAAAAGTAGGTTTTTTCTACTTTTACACATTTTTCATCTTAAGCAAGCTATTTTTATTTTCTAAGAATACATTTTCCAAATGTGAAATAAAGAAAAATAATTGAAGCATTAAAAGCCCTAAAATAAATATTTACCCTAGTGCAGGACATGGATATTAAGTGATTGTTATTTATTAAAAATAAAAATTAGCTTGCCTCACCAGCTTGTCTTTATATTCTTAGCTAATGTACTTCATAACTAATATGTACCATTAAAATTAAGAACTCGTTGATAATCTGGCTTCTCTTCATCACTATCTATAGGGATTGTTTTTGTTTTTATTGTTAAGCAGTATAATGTTAGTTCTTTCAAATGTGGAAACTCTTCAGCTTCCCTTAGTCACATGATTAAATCTTATCTTTTCTAGGTGTAAGCCCATGCATTGTATTTCAAATAAGGAGGACAGTTAAAACAAGATAATTTTGGGTGGATTTTCTGAATTATGTCTTATGAAGAAAGAAGAAAGAACAATAAGTTCTGAACATCTGGTATAATTTTGAACTTACAAACACATAACTTAAACATATTTTTTTCCTATGGGGAACTATGAAATTGCCACACACCCTCCTCAGTCTTCCTGCCTTTTTCACGTATAATATGTTGGTAATTTTCTTTACTTAAGGTGTACTTTCTTAAGGACAGAATAAGTAAGGTTTCTTTACTTAAGGTGTACTTTCTTAAGGACAGAATAAGTCCATAATAACACATACTCTGTTTTTTATCCTTTCTTTTTCTTTAGTAACTCTGGCTCCAAAGAGAGTTACTCATTTCTTCTTTTGCAACACATCATGGTGATATGGGTTTAAAATTTGGGGATCCTTTACCTGGATGGGCTTAAAGAATAAAATATGAAAGAAACTGTGACCAAAGAATATAAAATCTGAAATACTTCTGGAAGGACCCTAAGCATTGGAGGCCACCAGGTTGTGGTCTGTGGACTGTGTTGAGCTGGGAACACATAGAAAAGGCTGGACTTGAACTCAAAAATTCAAAATAGATTTATTTGATTCAAAAATCCCCATTCCCACACTCTCCGTGGGTACTGGAACTGCTGTGAACCACAGGCTGACTCTCACCAAGTTTTAGAACAATTGACTTGACAACTATAGACTCAGGGAAGAGCAGTCTGCCTTGTATCTAGTCACAGCACCAAGGTCTGTAGTGGCACATAACAGCACCATAGGTGCCTGGGAGTCCTGGGTTGGCTTGAGTATGTGTTCCTGTTTTTCACCATTGACCACACCTCCTCAGCCCCTCTCCCTTCATCCAGCTGTCTTCCAGTCCGTAGATTTCAAACCTCTTTTATTTTTTGCCATTTCTGAAAGCAAATATTTTATATAAAAGTCTAACAAAAATAAATCTGAAGAGTTTTATTCTTCTGTTTGACTTCTAGGTTTTATGATTTATCTATAGCAGCCAGTAAAGTTTCATTGTCAAGCTCAGTCCATGTGAGTGATGGTGCATCCGATGGCTCTGGCAGAAGGAGGCAGAGGTAGAATCCTGATCTGGAACTAGGAATCCAGATCCAGTAACTAAAATTTCCTTTGCCTGGTTTACTTTTTTTTTTTTTGCCAACCTTATTTTCTTGTCTTCCAGTCACCCCTGAATGTCTTGGTTTGGTTGCTACCACCTCAGAAATGCTCCCATCACTTGCTTTGAAAAACATTACTGCTGCAGTATGTTAGCTACCAGAAACTCTGTAGGTAGAGAATGATTTGTGTTTCACACATCTCTTCACTATGTTTTCTTAATTCTCCTCAATTTTGTTTTTAAACTTCTTGAAGAAGTAGTCTCCACTGTCTCATGCTATATTACCTCCCACAAATAGAATTTAGCATTTATTCTCATCTTACTTAAATTGTTCTCAAAGAGAGCTATAAAACATCCTAAATGTTTTAAGTAGTTAAGTCCTCATAATGTACTTCATAGTTACATTCCTGTCTGTGGCCAAATTGTAATCTACTTAAGGCTAAGAACTGTGAAATTTGTTGTTGTGTTTTTCTCTTTTTGCATCTCAGGTACCAAGAAGAATATCTGATATGTAATAATCACTCAGTAAACACTTATTTACTCACATATTTAAACTTTTACAGAAAAAGTCCCTATAGTATAGCAGGGAAGAAAAACAAAACTGAAATATACTATTAAATTCTTTTTTTTTTTTTTTTACAGGGCCATGGAAACATCTTTTATTGAATTAGGAAGTCCATGAAGCTGCATGAGAAACAGTCTATCTTCATAAAGTTCAACCAAAATTTAGTATTTCCTGTGATTACAAACAAAGCAATAGGGAACAGTGGTATTAGCATTCCCTGTGACCTCATTGCCAGTAGAAATTAGATATATGCTTATTTCATTCCTGTTGTTGAAATTATCTCAAAATATCATTTATGCTCATCAAGACTTGGAAATTTTGGCTCTTATTAGACATGCCGCTCAGTCTTGTATAGAGGCACATATGTTACTCTATGACAGATTTGTTTTTTTTTACTATTAAATTCTTAACTATGATAAAACATATGCTATTTTCTGCTCAGAAGTGTGTCAGCTTATTGAGAGCAAGTTAATCTTTCTTGATCTGCTTGTCCAGGTGGTACATTACAGACCTTTACAACCTACCTCCTTATCCTCTCCATGGCCCCATATCGTTTCCACATACCATGCAGGATCTCCAGATGAGAAAGCGGAGACTATTTAATGCTTACGTGACACACAGTGACAAGCAGCAGAAGTGGTTAAAAGCGGACCTGAATGTAAAGCTGATGCTTTTCAATTATCCTGTAAAGCATCATACTTAAGTGACCTTCAAAGGTGGGCTTCATTGGCACAGAATTTTCAGCTCTTATGTCTGGAAGGGATCAAAATGCTCTAGCCAGAAAAAAACATTTCATTTTCCTGTTCTCACTTTTCTCTCAATGTAACATGTGTGGCATGTTTTGTTTTGTTTTCTCTCTACTTATCAAGCAGTTCTTTAGCAAGCGTTAACTAGTGGCAGTACAACCAGATTCTGGACCATCTACCTGGAAAATGTCAGATCCCACAGTGTGATGATACACAAGATCGACCTCCACAGCAAATGCCCCAAGTTATGAACTATGCTTCTAACTGGCTCCCATGTTCCCAAAACCCCATCCTGAGGTTGTGTTAGTTGGAGCAGCTCACAGACTATGCTTACTTATCATAAAGGACATGGTAAACAGAAAGGTTATTAATGACTGTCCAGAATGAATATGTGCAGAGAGCAAGGTGCAGGGAAGGGAGCACAGAGCTTCCATGAGCCCTTGGAACACAACACCCTCCATGATCCTTCAGGTGTTCAACAATCCAGAAGCCTTCTGAGCTTTGGGGTTTTATAGTAACTTCAGTGTGTAGGCATGATTAATTTCACCTTTGGTGGCTGGTGATCAAAAGAATCATTAGTCTACCTAGCCTCTTCCTCAAGGTTTGGATATGGCTGAAATTTCTAGCCCTCTAATCTGTTGTTGGTTGCCTTGGCAACCCACAACCAGCCTGAATATACCCAGGAGGCTCTGGCCACCAGTCATCTCAGCATAATGACCCAATGCATAAACTCTAAGGGTTTTAGGACCTGAAATCCAGGACCAGCGACAGAGGTTAGACATGTTTCTTATGCATGTCACCACCATTAAAAAAGTATTTGATTTCTCCTTTTAATATGGAGAGGTTTGGGGGTCTGATATGGCCATGTAGGACTCTCCAGAGGGTTTATGTTGCTGTTTAAGTAATTTCACAGTGACAGTTTTTAAAGTATCAGTATTTGGGAAATGTTCTTTAGCCAAGGTGTTTACTGTGTATTTTTTCATGGAAGAGAAGCTAAAAAGTTTCACTTTAGATTTTGATGTATCAAAGTGAAAATTCAATTATAAGAAAAATCAATTTAAGCTAACTACTTATAAAAGTTAAAAATTGGGTTTGGGACATGGATATGGCTCAGCAGTTAAGGCACTTACCTGCAAAGCCTAAGGCCGTGGGTTTGATTGCCCAGGGCCCATGTAAAGCCAGATGCACAAAGTGGTGCATACATCTGGAGTTTGTTTGCAGAAGCTGGAGGCCCTGGTTCACCCATTCTCTCTGTCTGTCTCTGTTCTTTTTTCTGTCTCTCTTCTTGCAAATATATATGTATAGTTGTTAAAATTTATAATATTATGTATATTTGTTAAAATTTATAATGTAGAACAGTGTTCCATCGATATAATATTTTTTACTTGCATGGGAAAACACTTTTTTTAACCATTATTTTCTTAATATGGGCTAAAGTTCCCATCCCTCTTTTAACTGTTCCATTTTTACCTCATGTAAACACAGGATTTAACACCAATGACCAACTTACCTAAAGTGACCACCTTTTCTTGTTCTTTTCTACTAATTTCCCTAAGTTTCGGTTCATTTTAGCAATAAGTAATATATGTATTCATGAATGCATCAATTGCTTGAATAAAGAGCTACATCCATATTATTAGACAATGTATTCCTTAAGAAATGGATCTGTGTATATATAATAATGAACATGTCCTTATATTGCTTTGTTCAATTGTATACAAATAGTATCTAAAATAATAAATCTGAAGAAATTGTTTTAACTCTAACAGTCTGACGTTACATAAAATCAAATTAAAACCCAATTTTTAAAATGTTTTTATTATGACAAAGTATTTTAGAGTGATTTAACATAAAGAAACATTATTCTAGACAAAAAAATGGACAGAAAAAGTGAAATGAAAATATAACTCAAGGAAAGAAAGAAAGAATGGCAAATATTGACTTTAAAATTACTCATATATTCCGAAAATGATTTATAATAAAACACTATTGGTAAATTAAAAGTGATGAAAGTTGGGGCCAGTGTTGTCAGGGCACCAATATGTTTGTGGCCAGTGGGCTCCAGGCTGGTGAAGAGTAGTGTGTTTGGGGCCTGTGCTCTGGGGGCACCAGTGTGTAGAGGGGCTTGTGTACCCCAGACCGGTGAGGAGACTAGCCTTTTTGGGGAGGGTGAAATGCATGGTGAGTTTGGGACCTGTGCTTTTAGGGTGCCAATGTGTTTAGGGCCTGTGAGCCCCAGGGACAAAGTATGTTAGGGGCCTGTGAGCCCCAGGCTGGTGAGGAACAAGGTGTGTTAGAGGCCTGTGAGCCCCAGGCTGGTGAGGGACAAGGTGTTTTAGAGGCCTGTGAGCCCCAGGCTGGTGAGGGATAAGGTGTGTTTAGGCACCTGTGTACTCCAGGGAGGTGAAGGGCATGGCGTGTTTGGGACCTGTGCTCTAGGGGCACCAGAGTAGGGCCTTGACCCTCTGGTCTTGTGAGAGGCCCAGCTTGTTTGGTGTCTTGCTGCACTCAGGGTGGTGAAGGACAAAGCAAGTTTGGGACCTGTGCTTCAAGGCCCCATTGTGTTAGAGACCTATGCACTCTGGGCTGGTGATGGGTGTGACATGTTTGGGCCTGTGTGCCCACTTCTTGCAGCCCATCTCTAACCACATCTCTAATATCAGCCACCAGTCCAGAGTGGCTGGTGCAGTTGTAGCCTCCACAACCTGTGCATCTCTGGATACAAAGCTATGCCAATCCAATCTGGCCCAAGCCCAAAACAGAACAGACACTGAAGAAATGACTTTCATATCACTACCATACCCCCACACTACACCTGCCTACTGGCACTCACTTGGTGTCTTGATCCTACTCCAGTTAGGGAGAACAGAAATAATTGGCAGATGCATGCCTTGGGGTACCCATGTGAATTAAACAATCTGCTCAGCTGGGAAATGGTGGGGAAGGAGGACAAGTACTAGTGCTCAGGAACTCCCTCAGCCCCAGAGGCAAGGCACATAAATATCCCTTAGAATGGATGGAGAAAGGAAAACATTCCATGATAAAAACCAGTGCCATGATCATATGAACACAAAGTGAAACTGACAGAGAATATTCCAGGAAATATTCCACACAGAAGAGTTGAGCAATCAACCCCAAGAGCCCAATAGAGGATGAGCACTATAACCAAAATCAGTCATAATAATGTAGAGTGCAACAATTCCCATAAAACCTTCACCATGGCAGGGTTTAAATCAAACCTCACAGTTTTAACTTTTTTTTAAGTTAACAAAAACTGGATCAGAAAAATGGACCCTTCATCTGCTGCCTTCAAGAAATCCACCTCACTTCTGAAGAGAAACCTTCTATGATGGTTAAGTTTTGTTGTCAACTTGACCTTTCAGCAATCTTGGGTGGGTCTTTGAGGATGTTGACAGGAAGGCAGCTTCTCAGTAGGGGGCAGGATGTAAGTAATGAAGTTCAGGAGAGCTAGAAAAAAAATCTTTTCTTGGAAGGGAATGCAAGAAGGAAATTCCAAAGACTCAGGGAGTCAACAAGTCAAGGAAAGGACTGCAAGACTCCTTCCTAAGGCTATATAAAAGGGGAGAAAACCTTCTTTATGCCCTTGCCTGTTTTGCTGGTGTGTGTATGGTGCTGGTGATGGCTTTTTCCTTCTCTGCTTGGACCTGTGAAATGGAGCCAGCCTCTTTTGCAAAATGTTAACTTAAAAGTGTACCTGGGAGTAGAAGCTTTTTCAGAATCTTTTGGGAGGTGCAAAAGCCGAGAGAGAGAGAGAGAGAGAGAGAGAGAGAGAGAGAGAGAGAGAGAGAGAGAGAGAGAGAGGGAGGGAGGGAGAGAGAGAGGAAGGGAGAGAAACAGCTGGGCACATGTCGTACATACACATAATATGCTATGATTATAATCCCTTCCCACCATCCTCCCTTCCCACTCCTGAATCCCCGTTCTACTAAATCCCTTCTGTGCTATTTCTTCTTATGTTGCTTTATTTATTTATTTGCAAGGAGAGAGTGAAAGAGCAAGAGAGCAAGAGAGCTAGAATGAGAGTGACAGATAGGAGAGATAGAAAGGAGACAGAAAAAAATGGGCACATCAGGGCCTCAAGTGCTGCAAAGAAACTCCAGATGCATGCACCACTTTGTGCACCTAGCTTTAAGTGGTTACTCAGGATTCAAACCTGGGTTGTTATGCTTTTCAGGCAAGTGCCTTAGATAAGGAGCCATCTCTCTTGCCCCTGTCTTCTATTTTGATGTAATCATTTTTCCTTCCTATTATGCAGGATTTTTAAAAGTAGCACCATCCAGTGTGAGGTCATGACTAGGACAACCCCTTTATGTCTGGAAGACAGCATTGCAAGCATTCCTCCCCTTCCTTTGGCTTTTACATTCTTCCTGCCTCCTCTTCCATGATGGTCCTGGAGCCTTAGAGGGTGTGGTAGAGATGTCTCAGTGCTAAACACTCCACTGCCACTTCCCAGCATTTTGTGATTTTTGAGTGATGGGATGCTCTTTGCTTAATTCTAGAAGAGAAATCTACAGCAGTTAGATGTACATTAGAGGCATTTTGATCAATATATAGCAATTTTGCTTTATCAATAACTATTAAAATAAATGAACCTAAAAAAGCCTAAATTTTACTGATAATTTCATAAAGTAGTAGTCTCTGGTGGGAAATGCCCTGATTCCTCCCAGAGACATCTACAACTTCTGGCCCTGCCTGCCTTCCCTTGGGAGAGTCAAGTCTTGGGAAATGAAGCAAGTTACCCGACCTCCTTGAGTCCTCCCATCCTATCACCACAGCTGGGATAACAGCATCCACCACTTGGAGGGCAACTGAAAGAAGGGAATTAATCTATGTAATGTGATTAGCACAGCCTTGGCCGGAGAGCATCTCTCAGTAGACACTCACTCCTAGTGTTTAATTCGTATTATGGCTACTGTTACATTCTCATGGCCTGGCTCTGATGGCTCTGATGGCTCCGATGTGAATCTGTTACACTTAGTAAGGGCTAATCTGTGTCAGCACTCTACATCAAATTTCCTTTACTTAGGAGGAACATTTTCTTGAGTATGAATCTGTTTCTTGTTTAAAATACTGGCTTTTCCTATAATTGCCTTTCCAGTTCTTTCTCCCTTCCTCAGACATTGGCTTTAGGCCCACACAAAGGTTTCTTCACTTTCCTTGAGAACTGCTGGACTCAGCATGAACTCCTCCACCTGTGGTTCTAACTTCCTTCTCCTCTCCTAATCCAGCCTTTTTCACCTTTCAAATACTATTTAATGGTCATCCAATTCTAGGTCCCATCTTGTGCATGTGGGGAAACTGAGGCTGGCGTCAGAGCCCAGGCACTGCTAATGCTACTGACATCAGGTGGCCCTTCACCAGCCCTGGGACCCAGAAGCTGAACTACAAATAGCTCCCTTGGTCTGGAGATTCCCCCCACCCCCACCGCCAGGTACTCTCTGCTCTTGGTAAGAGCTCTCTGAAATCCTGCTTTTCCCTCACCAGACAGTACTTTTCTTCCATTTTGCTACTTCAAATCTGTTGTTGAATGACTGGTTTAAAACTCACATTTCCTGTGATCCCTCTATCTGAACCAGAGCACTTAGCAGCTCTTAATGAACAAGGGAATAACTCTGATTGCTATTGTTAGCTAACTAGTGGCTATCAGAGTGATATTCTTTGCTTAATGAACATTTCATCTTTTCCCTTTAGTCCTATCTTTTTTCCCTCTTTTCAGAGGAAAGGAAGTTAAACCTTTTTCTGATTTTCAAGGAGATAGGGTTTTGGTTTGCCATGCTGAAATGCTGGTGTGTACAAGAGTTTATGTATTATTTTTTATGGTAAATCACTATAAAATCAGCCAAATTTAAAAGAAATATAGTGTCATAGTAAGCCACAGGCCACTGGGATGAACCTCCAAACCAGGCACAGTTATTGGAGAGATTTATTGAAGTTATGGATCCATTGGAAGTTCCATAATGGTGAAAGAGACTGGACTCTTTTCACAGGTTCAAGCAGAGAGGAGAGAGAGATCATCACCAGCAAAACACACACACACACACACACACACACACACACACACGGGGGGAGAGAGAGAGAGAGGGGGAGAGAGAGCGAGAGAGAGAGAGAGAGAGGGGAGAGAGAGAGAGAGAGAGAGAGAGAGAGAGAGAGAGAGAGAGAGAGAAGAAAACAGGTAGGGGGGGAGAAAGATTTCCTTCCCCTTTACATATCTTAGGGTGGGGTCTTGCAACTCTTTTCCAGACTTGTTAACTTCCTGAGTCTCTGGAATTTCCTTCCTGCATTGCCCTCCCAGGAAAGGATACTTTTTTTTTAGCTCCCCTGAGTCTCTTTACATCTTGCCCTCTACTGAGAGGGCTGCCTTTCTGTAAACAACCTCAGAGACCCACCCAAGATTACAAGTGAAGTTGACAACAAAATTTAACCATCACTGTCATAGTCCACCACACGCTACTGGGATGAATCTCCAAACCAGGCACAATTTTGGGAGGAAATTATTAATTGAAGTAATAGATCCAGGGGGAGCTAAGGAAAAGGTTGGCTCCCTTTCACAGAAGCAAGCAGAGAGAGAAACCCACCACCAGCACCTCAAGCAAGGAAGCACACTGTAACTCACAAAAATGCAGAACTGCCAGACTGGGGTTCTGGCTTTTCTTTTGCATATCTATACCTAGTATTTTGCATCCAATTTAGAAACGGGGTCATGACCCCAGGAGGCCAGGCCTGAGTGACACTTCCTTAGCCAGAAGGCTGAAGGTAATTCACAAATATAATAAATTCTATTGGGGGAAATTTACTCAAAACTACCACAATCACATATAGTATTTGATTTTTTTATTTTATATATACAGTGTTACAGAATTTTAATCTTTTAATAATCTTTACAAAATGAGTTGCACTAATGATTACAAATGAATTTCCTAATAGATGCAAGCAAATTATTCGTTGTTAGTAGCATTTCAGTTATAACATGACAAAAGCTAAGTGCTATAAGTTCTTTGATATTTTAGAACGCTGTGTTTTAGTCTTCAGCATCTACTTCATAGACTGGGAATAACTTATGTTCCCATACACATTTGAAAGAAGATGTGAAAAGAAAGAATGTCCTTTTTTTGGAGGTTTTCATTTCATTGGTGTTATATTAACTAAAGCGTGTGTTATACAAAACAATTTATAATGATGTTATCATGGACATAGCTTTTTTTTCTTTTTTACTCAACAGAAATAATTTTTGACTTCATCATTCAAGGTGTGGGATGTGAATAGCAGTGTATAGGGCATGGTGTTTCTCAAGGTTCATGTGGCCTGGTTTTTTGATAACTCATATATGACCTGCAAAAAGACACTTGGGAGTGGTAAAGTTATGGAATACGGCAGAGTAAGAATAGTAGAAAGATAGAAAATGACCCAAAACCCCCAAATTATGGAAAATTTTAGCAGACTGAAAGAAAAAAGAAAAAAGATAGAGAAAGGAAAAAGAAAAAAAAGATAGAGAAAGGAAAAACGGAAGAAAAAATAGATGAGTAAGAGTAACTAATGAGCTGTGCAATTTGGCATATATTCTGCCTTTATAGGCTCATTCAGCAAGTTCATGTCTCTGCAGACTTCAGATATTGGGGTCACAGCTGTGCTTAGTATCCATTTGGGTGGGAGCTGGGAGAGCACCCAAAAGGTGACAGCACTGTCTGGCTAACATTTTGTTAACTCTGTGTCATGTTGCTACAAGAATTGGAGATTTGATATTAACATGACTTAGAAAACAAAGTATAACTCCTCACTTTTTTTATGATCACTGGAAATAATATAATGAATTCCTTTCAAGACAGCATGAGAAGAGAGGCAAAGAAGTAACTATATAGTAAAGAAGCTTGACAAGCTTTCCCTTAGCTATATTCTCAAGGTTAACCACAACACTGGGAAGGCATGCTGCTGCATTGTACCTTGACATGTCATGACAGAAAGAATACTTAAACTGTGTTCTTTCTTCTAAAAATTTATAACTCCAGTTTCATTGTGGGAATAACTGTACAAATATCACTTGAGGAACCTGTTGGGAAGTATGTCTCTAACTCCTCAAAGATGCCAAACAAAAACAAGAAAAGTTTGGAATTGTATCAAAACCAAGAGATCTGATGAGTAAAGGAATTTGATTTCTTGGCTGGGATTCTGAGACAGAAAAATAAAGGTACTAGGTTAAAACTAAAGCAACATAAATAAGTAGGATCTTTAGAAAATACTGGAGAAGGAGAGTACATGGGTCTGTAAAATATCTGATAATGTAGTGGAGTAGATCAAAATGATCTCGATGAAAAATAATAAAAATTAATAATAAAGATTGAAATGTGGGCTGGGCATAGTGACACACACCTTCAATCCCAACACTTGGGAGGCAGAGGTAGGAGAATTGTTGTGAGTTCAAGGCCATCCTGAATCTACATAGTGAATTCCAGGTTGGTCTGGGCTAGAGGAAGACCCTACCTAAAGAAACAAAACAAACAAAAAATTGAAACTTGGAATGAATTCTCATGTAAATAAGAATTTTAGGTACAAAGTTGTGCTTAAATTAGCTGACATGATCTGATCCTAGTTCTTATTTATTTATTTATTTATTTATTTATTTATTTATTTAGTGTGTGTGTGTGTGTGTGTGTGTGTGTGTGTGTGTGTGTTGCCACTGCAAACATATGTCCAATGTTTGCAACACTTTTGTATCTGATTTTACATGAGTACTGAAGAATTGGACCTGGGGAAGTAGACTTTGAAAGCAAGTTTCTTTAATCACTGCCCTATCTCCCTAGTCCCTGATCCTAGTTTTTGATATTTATCATTGAAAGGCATCTTTTGGCTCTAGACGTATATCTCAGTAATACAGAACTTGGTAAACATACACATGGGTTTAATCCTGGCACTTCAAAAGCATATATCCTTAAATTTCTACTGAAATGAACTTCGCAAGTACTATGTGATTCTGGAAGATAACACCAATATTACCTAAATTGGTAATTAAAATGTAATAATAATAGCAACAATAATAATAACGAAAAATACAAGTCTAATTTTCTCAGAATAAGTTTTCTGTTAGTAAATATTATTCCAAGTTTAGTCAACAAGTTTTTGGCAAAAGAAACTTTCTGGAGGTGTTCTTTCTCTAAGTATGCCTCTGGCTGGATTGAAAACACTCCTCAGGAAAGCTTGTGGTTTTCTCCTTCGTTCAGTGACTCAGAGAAGCCATCAATCAGACCACTGTTGATTTAACCGCCTGTGCTGGCCACGGTGTAATTTATCACCAGCAGTCTCTACTAAGGTCCTCTTGGCTCTGCCTGAGACAGATCCATGATGGATCTTCACTTTTTCTAGTAGGAAAAGGTAGACACATGTTTTTGTTGTTTGCACTCTGCTGTTCTCTGGATGACACTGAGAAAGAATACAGAGGTAACAAAAGCTTGCAAAAATGCTATCCTGTTAGAAGGTTTGAAAAAAAAATCACAATAATAATTTGTGACTTTACTTATGAGGTCCAGGCTTTTCCTACTGATAATAGAACAAAATGTATGCATTTGTGGTTAATATTTTTTTAATATGTGGGCTTTGTGTTTTAAAATTATTCTGGAACTCAAATTATAATTGGTATACTCAAAACAAATTAATGCTATCTGGTCAAATTACTCAAAACATGATGAATACTATTATTTTCTTTTAAAAACTTTTTAATTGATAGATTCCATAATTACAGATAATAAACCATTATGATATCTCTTCCCCCTCTCAATTAGTCTCTGTTCTGTTTCAGTGTCATCATTTTTTCCTCCCATTATGTGTAGGTCTTTTTGGGCACTGTGAAGTCATGAATATCAAGGCCATTTTGTGTCTGGAAGTTTGTATTATAAGCAGTCCTGCCCTTCCTCAGGCTCTTACAATCTTTCCACCACCTCTTCCAAAATAGACCCTGAGCCTCGGGAAGTGTAATAGAGATGTCCCAGCGCCTAATACTCCACTGTCATTTCTTCTCAACACTATGGTGTCTTTTGAGTTATCCCAGTGGTCACCACCATCTGAAAAAGAGAAGCTTCTAGCCAAAAGTGATAGTAGCATTATTATATGAGTATGATCATTTAAAAATGTGCTTATAAAGCAGTTTGGTGGGCATAATATATGTATTTAGCCAGACAACAGCAGGCATTAATCCCTGAGAGCTGGTGACCTCCCACCAAAGGCTTTTGACTAGGTCTTCAGTACCAGGCATGTATTCCCTCCCATGGAATGGGCATCCAGTCCAATTAGAGAGCAATTGTTTTCCCCCACAATAGATGTGCCACTATTGCCCCAGTTGGCACATTTAGCCTGGCTGACCCTCTTAAGGATTGCAAGGTGCTCTTCTGTTCTAGACCATTTATGCCTTCTCTCTCCCATAGGGCTGCAGGCAGCCATGGTTTTTTTTCGCCTTTCTGTCATCTGGGTAACAGGGAAGAGGTTTCAAGCTCATCTCCAGCTTGATTTTTTAGTGACCTGCAGCCCAAGCATATGTGGTCTTTACCATCTCATTCTGGTTGGCAACCAAGAGTCTTGACAATAACTTGTAATATTTTTTTTGGGAGGGGGGTCTCAGGAACCTGCCTGTCCAACAACTTACTGAAAGGAATCCCATCTCTGGCACTGAAATTTTTCTAGTAACAATCTATGTCTACTGGGTGTGCCATTATCCAAAGAAGTGGGTAACATATGGCTTATTCTAAACCTCTTGAATTTTGACTAACCCTCCTCCCACCCCTCCTTTACTCAATCCCTTCCCCTACCCCTCTTAGGCCATTGCTCCCCTAGTAATTGCTTCATTTACTGGAATATATATGAGACCCTTCCCTTAAGTCTCACCTCTCCTTCCTCCTTTATAGCCCCTGTATAGCTCCCTGGCCTCTACTATTTTTAAGTGAAATAAAACATTGTGATAAAACAGAAATATTCCTTAATATTATCTCTCCTAAAAATAATGGTGTTTTTTTGAAGAAATGGCTCAGTAGTTCCTTAATTGCTTTCCTGCAATGCCTGAGGAACCTACTTTGATTCCCTAGTACCTACATAAAGCCAGATGCACAAAATACATGCATTTGGAATCCATTTGCAGTGGATGGAGGCGCTGACACGCCCATTCTTTCTCTGTGTCTCTTTCTTCTTGCAAATAAATAAAAATATTTCTCTAAAATAGGTGTACACAATTGTATTTTATAGGCAATAGAAAGAACAACTATGAAGCTAATAGAATTTTCATAACTCACATAACTACTGTCTTAATTAACATAGTGATGTCATATAAACATAGGCGAGGAAGATTTCTAGGTCAGCTGCTGAGCACGGCCATCCAAGCTGTTAGAATGATTCTTCCAGTGAGGTTGGTTAGCTGCTTCCCAGAGGTTCCTTCATTAGGTACAAATCCCTTTACTACATTGAATATGAATCTCTCATCTTGAATTTTTAATAACTTTTTCTACTCCTAGTAACTAAACCTTGTAGCATAAAAACAATGCCTTTGAATGATCATATGAACTAGTTTTTTTCTTTTTATTTTGAAACAGTATCTCACTATGTAACCCAGGGCAGCCTTGACCTGGCTCTGGAGCCGAGGGAGACCGTCAACTTGCCTGGTCTTGCCTGCTTGGATGATGGGCCTGTGTCAACAGCCGGGCTCTCATGGAATTACCTGTGCTGCTGAGTTGTCTTTCTTGTCTTCCTTGAAACAGGTTGGATTGCTTAATTCCCTATGAAACAAAGTCCAACTTCTCTGATTCCTACAACTCATAATGATCAATAGCCACTCAAATTTCTCCAGTATTTTTATTGCTATCTTTCCCGAGGCATTTAATTACTTAATTTAATTTTTTGAGACAATTTCACATAGCCTAAGGTGACCTTGAACTCTGATCTTATCTCCTGCTGATATTATAGACATAACACACCTAGTTTAGGCAGAGCAGAGGATGGAACCTGGGCCTCATCTGTACTAGATGAGCACCCTACCAATTGAGCTCTAGCCCCAGGCCCCCTGTGCTGAGTTATTTATCTTTTTCTCTTTTGCATGTCATTTACATATGTGTCAGTTTTCTCTTGCTCTGCTGTGATAGGATACCCTTGGGAGTGCAATCCTTGCTTGAAATAATTTCGTATTCATACAAATTCAATCTTTCATGGCATATGAACTACTCAGTAGTACAATAATAAATCTTGTATTTGAAAGTGGATGTTCTCTGGACTTCCATCAGAGCAGAGGAAAGCAAAACCATCCTTTCTCTTGTCCTTGACACTTGATATTTATAAAACCAGCTTAAAGTTGTCTTCACTATTTTACCAACTAATTTCATTCTGACCTTGCAGGCTTCTCTTCCTTCTAGAACCTTTCACAGATTCTCCTTATCCCATGTATGTGTGAGGTTAATGTTTTAAACAAACAGAAATGTAGAACTTCATTTTTTTAGGTCTTGAATTTCTCTCTCTCTCTCTCTCTCTCTCTCTCTCTCTCTCTCTCTCTCTCTCTCTCTCTCTCTCTTTCTTCTTTTCTTTTTTGGCCCATGCTGTCAAGTCTGTCGAGGACATCTTGAATCCTGATCCCATGTGAGTTCTTTCTTGTACTTCTGTTTCCTCTAAACCTTCAGTGATTATGCTTTCTCTTTCTTCATCCAATGGTTCACCAAATACTTGCCTGATGAAGGACTGAGACACAAGTCCAGTTGTCTGTGTTTGTTTGATATAGTCTGTAAACATAAAGACCCATAATTATTATTTACAAGTTCAGGCAAATTTTATTATTTCATTAAAATTTGTGAGGTCTTAATAATGGTCATATAGAAGTCACCAGTGGGCTATAAAATAATTTTGAATACGCTTTATAAAATTCCTTGAAAGTGTTAAAATAACTAAATGCCTACTTATTTGCAGACATTTTGCAATTCAGTAGACATTTCAGATTTGCATTTGTTGCAGTCAGCTTTCTATTTGCTGCACAGAAAGAACCCAAACAAAAGCGGCTTGTAGAGGAATGGGTTTATTTGGCTTATGGACTCGAGGGGAGACTCCATCCTGGCAGGGAAAACGATGGCATAAGCAGAGGGCTGGACATCACCTCTGCCACAGCACTGCAAACAGTGGCAGGAAGGTGTGCCAAATACTGGCAAGGGGAAGCTGGCTTATAACCCCCATAAGCCCACCCCCAACAACACAGCTTCATCAAAGTTGTAAAACCCAAACTGCCATCAGCTGAGGATCGATCTATCAGAACACATTCAATTGTTTGTGGGGGACACCTGGATCAAACCATGACAGCATTGTACCCTTCCTTTGGATCAAAATTTAACTTTTTTTTTTAGCTAGGTCAAGGCAACCAATAGATTTGAGAAATGCTGATTAAATTAATAAAACAGCTGTCAGATTTCATAATAAACATATAAGTAAATATTTCTTCTAAAAACACCACTTAACTTACATCCTAGTCATGTATGCAATTACTTCGGTTATTTACAAAAAGGGAGAGGAGTAGGGTATAATTTACTTTACATAACATTTTTTGATCAATTACTTTGAAAAACAAATTAAACTAAAATCATATTGAGAAGGGATGTACCTTCCCCACAACCCTCATGTATCTACCCTGCAATACTGTCATTGTTCTGGATACATCAGGCTGAGCATGCAAATCAAAGCAAATAAATGCAAATAGCATTAGTGAGGAAGAGTGGATTTCAGGCAAAACATTTCTCTTAAGCCAACATTTTAAAACTTTCTCTCATGAACTATGCAAGCCGATTTAGAAAGCAGAGCTTGTATAAATACAGGCATTAATACCAGTGGCAACAGCTCCCAAGCACTTTTCTATTGGGTTGACTTCAGAATACAGCAAAGTCATATTTGATAATTTCAGCCATTAAGGGAAAATTTGTCATTATTATACAGCTTGACAGCATAAGCAAATATGCACAATTGTCAGTAAATTTTAGAAATAATTTCATAATTATTTATGAGACTTGCACCTATTCTAAAATATGACTTACATTGGAGGATTCATTTGATAAATAATGACTTTCATTGATAAATTTTTATTAGGGGACATTTAAATGCATTTTTTTTCAAATTAGATATCATTGTTAAAAAATATGCCAGATCTGTGCTAGGGAGATGACTCAGTGATTAAAGATGCTTGTTTACATAGCCTGCCAGCTTGTGCTCAATTCCCCCAGTACCTATATAAAGCCAGATGCAAAGAGTGGCACATCTGGAGTCTGTTTTACAGTTTCAAGAGGCCTTGGCACACCCATGTGCTCTCTCTGTCTCCTCTCTCTTTCTCTCTCTCTCATCTCACAAATAAATAAATAAATGTATTTTTAAATTATAACAAATCTATGCTTGCTTCTCAACATTTGCTTAGGCAAGCTTTGCTTTGTTGATAAAATTGTGTAACTACCTCAAGGTTCAACTCAACTGATACCTTCTCCATGCAGATTTCCTTACGTCCTCTCATACAAAGGCCAGAATTCATGATTCCCTGATATTCTCCAGATCCCAATTTGCCTCTATCCCAGACCTCATCCTTAGTTGCCATCTCAAAATATTGACAAACAAACAGCCTATTCACTCTCCACAACCTCTACCAGGCTCTGGAATGCAGGACACATTCCAAACCTACTCTTCCCTTTGTTTCTTTATCTTTCCTTTCTCCACACTTATGCAACAGATAATTACAAAATTTTTATTATTTACCAGGTGATACCGTATTTGTGAAAATACAACTGTGATTAAGACAAGTTCTCTTACATGCTCATAAGGAAAGAATGTAGATATTCTCACCCCTTTAGGGGGAACTAGAGGGAATGACTATGAAGAAAATCTCTCATCATGGGATCCAGAGTCCTGCACATGGAGAAAGCTCTTGGGCCAGGTGCCATTGGTTCTTAGGACTAAGGACAAGAAGAAAGCTCTCATCTCCACCTCTTGGTAAGACTGTTCCAGAGAGTGGGAATAGTGAGGAAAAACACCTGAAAAAGAATAAGCTTGTCATGTTTGGGAGACAGGGGGAGATTTGGGTAGCCATATCAGTAAAAGTAGACTTTAAGTAAGGATTCTTTCTTGGAATAGAACAGTTGGAAGGGTTGCCTGAGGCTCAGATAAGAAACTGAGCTATTCCAGTGGATAGACTAGAAAGGAAAGCTTATTCCTTATGCTTTAGAGGAAGGTGAACTATGGATAAAATAGAAGCCTTTATTTTGTTCATCATAATAATTGGGGATGCAATGACATAAAAATCTATACAGCTCTTGAAATACAAAAACATTATCGTAATTGTTAGGAATATGCAATCATAATGGTTCCTAATTATAAACACCTAATGCCTATATTTGACACGATGATGTTTATCCTGACTCACTGACTCTCCCAAGCTATCACTATTTCATTTAGTCTATTACAGTAAGCAAGATGGCAATCCCTTCAAGAGCTCACCTGCTGGAAACCTGGGCCAGGATTTGACAGATAAAAACCTCCTAACAGTTATCATGCACTGTTATCTTTTAATAATATTCTTATTTCTTTATTATTAATTCCATCAATTAAGATACATTAATGTTCTCACTTTCTTTCATTAATATATTTATGCATTGTGTGTGTGTGTGATTAGTGTGTATGTATAGTCCTTGTGTTTCATGGCACATTTGTGCTGGTCAGAGGACAGCTTGTGGCTGTTGGTCCTCAGCTTCCCCCTTGCTTGAGACAAGGTCTCTTTCTTTTGCTGCTGTGATTGTCATACTGTCTGGCTTGTGATCTCTGGAATTCTCCTAGCTCTGCCTCCCATTGCCTTTGTCACATTGCGATTGCAGACACCTGTGCCTCTATGTCTGCCTTTATATGGGTTCTCTGAACTCTGGTTGGCAGGCTTGCACAGCAAGCATATTTAACCCCTGAGCCATCCTCTCCCTGTCCTCTCCCTGTTATTCTACAAAGGTTTTATGCATCTTTTCTGAGAACAGACTGAGCCATTCTGCTACAGCCCATTCTGACAGCAGAGTGGAAATATCTGTGAAGTGACTGGCTTTGGTTCTGTTTAAAAATGTGGAACTGTGCCAAGTAGTTAGTGGGCCATCACTCCTAACCATGGGGAAGCCCTCAGCTTTATTGAGCATGAGGAAGTAACTAGGAATGTTGATGACTATGTCCTTCTCAAAGGTGACAGACACAGAGAAAGTCATGTGTGTTCCTCAGATGTTCCCAGTGGCAACGCTGCAGGTCCACAGAGCAGGGTCACCCCTGCTACAGAGCCATCCTGGGCTTTACATGATGGCACATGTGCTCATCTCCACCTGCCACATATCCATAGTTCTGGCCTCTTCTATTTGTGTTGCAAAAATCTGTCATCGTTTAATTTCTTTGGAAGGAAGAAAACAAGCTGTTCCTTGTTCAATATACTTACTGAGCCATGATCTTTAAGACATTTCATTAGTAGAAATTGAAATATACCTTATCCAACTGTTTTCCTGATCATGAACTGAAAGGGATTTTATGCACATAAAGCACATTTCTTAGAAACATCTCAGGGGTGCAATTCTCTGAAGATACTGGCTGAAACTCCAATGCTGATGCTGGGGAACTTTGCTGGAGTCCTAAATCCTAACATGTGTCTATGTGGATGAAGTCAACAGCAGAACGACGTCTTTAAAAAGCCCTTAAAAGCTTTGTACACTCAGTAGACTGATGAGTGAGATTCTTCCCCACATTAAATTCTGTATTTCTTACCTGTAACCTTCTAAGAAAGGAAAGAATTTTTAGAAAATGCAATGATCTGACAGTTCAGCCCAAATAAACTCTTGTTTCCTTTCCTTTTCAAAAACAACAGGAGTTAACCAAAGGTTTATCTTTTCTTCATTTGGAATTCTAGCTTAGTGCTCATATCACACAAAAAAGTGAAACATGAGTGGATAAGCCTGCCTCAGTAGGGGAAATATAAGGCATTTATTACAAAGGAATTCCAAATAATTAGTGGAGGAGATCATGAAATATTCAGAGAGAAAAAAAGGCTGAATTTCTAACAGGAGGGGGTCTGAGCCATTAATGGGTAATCTGTATGACTTTTGTTAATCCCCTGGGGCTCCCTTTACAGGTGGTTCATATTTCTAAGCAGTGAAGTATGCAAGATGGATGGAAAATTTCTCCTTAACATTTTCCACTCCCCAGCCTTAGCATGCAAAGACCTATATCAGATCAGGCAACTGGCTTGTTAGAACTTCGAATTTTGAGACATATCACCATTCCAATATTCCCACCCCATATACATATGGGAAAATTTGTATATATTTTAAACTACAAGCTAAAAATTATTTAAGTTTGAGAATACTGGTCAAAGGTTATATTTATTAGGTCTGAGCAAGAAAATTCCAATTTTAGAAGAAGTCACATATATGAGCCAGAAATGGCAGTGCAGGCCCATCTTCCCAAGCCAGTGTTTTGGAGGCTAAGACAGGAGAATCACAAGTTCAGGGTCAGCCTGGAGACCTTGTCTGAAAAGTGCTAGTGAAACAGAGCTTCAGTGAAACAACACTCATCTCTGCTAGTAGTGGCAGCAGAGATGGGTTAGAAGGATATATGTTCCTTTTCTAAGAAATATCATTGGAATTTCATCTGAAAACTGTTCAGTAAAGTCTCACAATTTATTCAAGTTAATATTTTAAAAGAAACTTTTAAAAAAGTAATTTAGATGAGGTAGAATGGCAAATTAACAAGTACACAGAAAACCAAAGCCAAAACAAATTAAAACACAAGAGATATTTTGCCCACCCCTGGACTAGCAAAAGAAAAAGAAAACACTACACACAAATGTATCTTTCACACACAACTTCTGCTCCTAAATATTCCTCCCAGTCTCTTCCAGGCTTTTAAAAGCTAGTCTTAACTGCTTCATTTAAATTTCAGGTTCTTTTCCTATCCCATCCTTTCCTTCTCTTCTGAAGCCACACCCCTTTCTTCCAATGCACTTGTTAAGTATCTTTCCTCATGTTAATTTACCAAAAGCTACTTCTGTTTATTTCTAAGCACATTTATACCAATAGCTGCATTTAGTTCTCTGGAAATTTGAATGAAGAATAGCACTCGCTCTCAGCATGTGGGTTCCTCGGAGTAGGCCTCCAGGAGGCAGGGCATAAATTAAGCTTCAAAGATTCCTAGAATATTTTATAGAGAACAAAAAAATAATAGCATGTTGCTTCATGTGACAAGTTATGTTTAGCCCTCTCACCTCTTTCCTGCTTCCATCCCTTCAACCATTAACCTTTTTCCACTTTTTAAAATTCAAGTTGAGCTTTGTATGCTCCTCATTAAAAATGTGGAAAATGCAGTCAAGATCCCTAAAGGACCAGAAATTCCTCCAAGATGGAAGGAATGTGGTCTAGGACCTCCAGGCTTCTTCTTTCTGAAATCCATTCTCTGCGCATGGCATCCACCCGGAATCCTTTAGTTGGTATGGATATCTGACTTTAGTCCACTGCCTAGCAGATATCAGGGGTTCAGCTTTGCTCTCAGGATAAAGTCACTCACTCCATCACCTCACTCTGTACAAGGGACCAAGTGCAACCAGGTCTCCAATATGACCTGACATTGCAACATACCTCTCATAATAACTAATACTATTCTAAGTGCTTATACACATCAGTTAATCGCCAGCAATTCTTTGCAATATATATCTCTATTTAATAGACATGAGGGGGCTGAAGATATTGCTCAGCAGTTAAGACACTTGCTTGGGAAACATAATGGCCTGAGTTAAATTCCCCAATACATACATAAAGCCTTCTCTCTCTCTCTCTCTCTCTCTCTCTCTCTATATATATATATATATATATATATATATATATATATATGCCCATATATATGTATATCCACTTATAAATAAATAAATTTAAAAAATTTTAAATAGGCATGATGAAATTACACTTCAGATGGTTCAGTAACTTGTAAAAGCTGATTTGGAAAGTAGATGTCATGGAGATGGAGAGTTCAAGTCCAGGATCCCTATACATGGTCTCTATTTTTCTGCTTCCTTGCACCTGCATATTCATTGTTCAAGATCTAGCTTACATAGCACTGTTTCCTTAAGGTTTAATTGGTGTCCTCAATATAACTCAATTTCTAAGTCCTCTGGGCTGCTACTGCCCTTTAAATAGTTTCTAAATAAAATAATTAAATAATTTATGTTATAGTACTGTACTGTTTATAGGAATTGTTCATATGATTGTTTTTAATTCAGACAAGTTTTTATTGTTGCTTGTATATTTTAACTTATTTATTGTTAATTAGATAAATTGTATTAGCAAGTTTTTTTGGTGGTACCTTAATTTCCCCCCACCCTGTCTACAACCCATTGGGGGCCCTCCTCAGTGGGATTGCCAGACCAGTTTTTAAGTCTTTTTCATTTAAAATAAATTGCACTGCAGTATGTGGTGTGGAGTGTGTGTGGTACATGTACATGTATGTGCAGATACACATGCCCCTCTGCATGTGTCTGTGGAGTCCAGAGAGAATGTCAGGTGTTAGAATGGAAATGACCACGAGAAACCACTCTGAAAGGGAAGGTTTTTAATAGGAGGAAAAACGAGCTGCCGGGCACTTTTCACCAAGGGTGGCAAAAAGGCACACGAGGCAGGTTTAGACCAGGGCTTTTAAGGGGGAAACGTTCAGGTTGGGGTCTGGTTGGTCACATGAGGTTGGGTGGAGGGCTCAGGGGGTCACATTCTCTCAGGGTCAGGAGGGATCTGGAGGGACAGTCCCTTGGGCCAGGTATGGCTCTGGTTTCGGGAGGATCTGGAGGGACAGTCCCTCGGGCCAGATATGGCTCTGGTTTCGGGAGGAAGTCTTTATCTTTGTTGATACTGAGGCTGGTTTGGGAAGAGGATCAGGACGTAGCCTGAATTCCGACCTTTAGTTATGGATTATGGGCGAAGTCTCTCAGTGAGGCTTCTTCCTGCTGAGAATGGGGCGAAGTCCAGGGGAGGCTGGGATGAGATGGCCATTTTCAGGGTCCAAGGATGAAGTCAGGCTCAGATGTGGCGACAGGCTTTGTCAACTGTTAGCAGATCCAGAGCCCTTCGATTCTGTAGGACAACAAATGCTAAAGAAGTGAACTGTTCTTGTAGTAATGTAAGGCCTCTGTGGAGCCTTGTAGAGAGCTTTTCATAGGAGAGAAGGCTATG
>PVHP010009393.1:0-50462 GCA_004024765.1 Zapus hudsonius | reverse complement strand
GCTCTAGCCCAGGCTGACCTGGAATTCACTCTGTAGTCTCAGGGTGGCCTTGACCTCACGGCAATCCGCCTACCTCTGCCTCCCGAGTGCTGGGATTAAAGGCGTGCGCCACCACGCCCGGCTGTTTTTTGTTGTTGTTTGGGCTTTGGCTTTTGGGGCAGGATCTCATGTTGTCCAGGCTGCTATCAAACTCACTCTGTAGCTGTGTCTGACCTTGAACTCCTGGTTGCTGAGATTACAGGTGGGCACCAACATACCTGGTTCTTGCAGCGCTAGGCAAGCCCTCTACTGACTGAGCCACACCCCCAGGCCCCACAAGGTACTTCCTAGGGGTCCCACGCCCCAGCGTCTCACCTGAAATTCTTCCTCCAGCACCACCATCTGCCGGTCTTTGTCCACCTTCACTGGAGTAGGGCAGCACACAGGTTAGACACCCCTCCCACCCCAGCCATCCTGACTGCCCCCCCCCCTTCTGACGAGGCAGTCACTGACTTATGATGGCTGCGTTGTTGGTCTCTTTTCGGAAGCGGAATTTCCTCAGCTTTTCCTTTAGCTCTGGATCCACCTCGCAAACCACCAGGGAGTCCGACTGCCAAGAGAACCCGGAGGTGCTGAATTGGCCTGGCTTCGCCTGGGGACCCCTTTCCCTGACCCCAGTTTCTCCATCCATAAATGAAGAGGCTCACACTAGTGCCTAGGAGAGGGCTTTTGTGAACACCTCAGATGGCGCCAAAGACCAGGACACACACAGCTCAGTTTAGGACCACAGGCACAGGCACCTGTGGCTACTCCGGGAGACCCAGGGATCTGCCTGCTGGGGGCCAAACTCCAAACTACTCCCTGTCAGCCCCAGCTGGGGCCTTTGTCTTAATCGGGTCCTTCCTTGACTGTGTTGTCCACCCCACAGCTGACCTTCACCCAGGTATCCTCTGATCCCCAGCCCAACCTACGGTCTAGCCCTCAACCCTCCCCATGCCACCCCTGGCCCCTGACCATGGCTCTTCCGTGCTCAGGCCTCCTCTTTTCTTAGTTCGCTGTCTTCTAGGGGTGGAGAACCAGGCCAAAGATAGAGGCGGGCTATGGGGTAGGGGGAAGCTTTCACCCAACAGCACATCCTGTTTATACCCTTTCCGGACAACGGTCACAAGGGGCTCCTCCCCTCCTTCCTTCCCCTTATCTGCTAGGACCTGTCAGCTTTGCAATCACCAGGACCAGGGTTTGAATAGCACCTTGCTGTGTAGTCCCAAGGGATTGCTATGAGGAGGAAACAGCTTCCCCTATCTCCCAGCTTGGTAGATGTACTCAATAGAGTAGATAGTAAGCCTGGCATAGAGGCTCACATCTGTAATCCAGGACTCTGGAGGCAGAAGCTGGCTTCAAACTGCTGCAAGGTTTAGGCCAGCTTGATCTACAGAGAGTTCTAGACAAGCCACGGCTGCATAGTGAAACCCTATCTCAAAAACAAAACCCCCAAAATGAGCACCTATTAGCAGTGGCAGGAGGATGTAGAGTCCAAGATGAGGCTGAGCTACACAGGGCAACATGGCACCCATCTGTCATCTTGGCACATGGAGGTGCAGGCAGGAGTTCAAGATTATTATTATTATTATTTTGGTTTTTCGAGGTAGGGTTTCGCTCTAGTCCAGGCTGACCTGGAATTCACTCTGTAGTCTCAGGCTGGCCTTGAACTCACGGCGATCCTCCGACCTCTGCCTCCTGAGTGCTGGGATTAAAGGCGTGCGCCACCACGCCTGGCTCAAGATTATCTTGCTATATAGTTCAAAGCCAGCAGGGGCTACATTTATTTATGAGAGAGAGAGAGAGAGAGAGAGAGAGAGAGAGAGAGAGAGAGAGAGAGGAAGAAGAGGAAGAGGAGGAGGAGGAGGAGGAGGAGGAGGAGAAAAGTGGTTAAAGGCACTTGCTTGTGCAAAGCCCATGTCTGATTCCCCAGTGTCCACATGAATGTATCCAGATGCACAAAGTGGCACATGCATCTGGAGTTTGTTTGCTGTGGCAAGAGGCCTTGGTGCACCCTCCCTCCCTCATTCTCTCTGCTAGCATAAATAAAAATATTTCAAGGAGCTGGAGAAAGGGCTCAGCAAGTAAGGCACTTGCTTGCAAAGCCTAACAACCCAGGTTCTATTCCCCAGTACCCATGTAAACCAGATACACAATGGGGCACATGCATCCAGAGTTCATTTGCAGTGGTTAGAGGCCCTGATGCACCCATTCTGTCTTTCGGTGTGTCTGTCTGTCTATCTCTCTCTGTTTGCAAATAAATAAAATATTTAGGGCTGAAGAGATGGCTTAGCGGCTAAGGCGTTTGCCTGCAATGTAGAAGGACCAGAGTTCGATTCCCCAGTGCCCATATACAGCCAGATGCACAAGAGGGCGCATGTGTCTGGAGTTCATCTGCAGTGGCTTGGAGGCCCTGGTGCGCCCATATTCTCTCTCTCTCTCTCTCTCTCTCTCTCTCTCTCTCTCTCTCTCTCTCTCTCTCTCTCTCTCAAATAAATAAAAAAATTTAAAAAAAAATATTTAAAATATTTTAAAAATATTTTTATTTATTCGTTTTCAATCAGAGAAATACAGAGAGAGAGAGAGAGAGAGAGAGAGAGAGAGAGAGAGAGAGAGAGAGGGAGAGGGAGAGAAAGAGAGCACCAGGGCCACACCTTGTGGGTCTGGCTTATGTGGGTCCTGGGGAATTGAACCCGGGGCCTTAGGCACTGGAGGCAAGTGCCCTAACCGTTGAGGCATCTCACCAGCCCTGGTTTGGTGTTTTTAAGACACAATTTCACTCTGCTGGCCAGAATCTACTCTCTAAGTAGATCAGGCTGGCCTTGAACTTGCTGCAATCTCCTACCTCCAGGCCTCTGGCGTGCCTGGGATTATAGGGGTGCTATGCCACCCTTTTTGTTTTGTTTTGTTTGAGAGTCTCGTGTAGCCCAGGCTGTTCTAAAACTCTGTATTGTTTTAAGACAGTATCTCCCAGCCAGTCATCCAGTTCTTGGAAGGGTGAAGACTGAATCCACAGTGTAGCCAAGGATGACCTGGAACTCCTGATTCTCCCACCTCTACCTCCAGAGTGAGGGATTACAGGCTTGTGCCACCAAGTCTGGCTTTTTTTGTTTGTTTCTTCAGTGCTGGGAATCAAACCTAAGACCTAGCACATGCTCTCCCACTGAGCCACATCCCCTGCCTAGGGATGTCTTATGACTGCCTCGATGAGGCTATCTCTGGCAGTGATGAGGAACAGACTGTGGGGGTGGAAACTGAAGGTTCTTGCCACAGTCCAGGCTGGAGGTGAGGGTGGTCAAGCCCAAAACCTAGGAGAAGTGGGCAGCACAAAGGAGGAAGATCACAAATTGGAGGCCAGACTGGGTTGCATACGGAGACCCCCATCTTAAGAAAGTAAACAGAACCTGGCAGCAGAGGGTTTGGGAGACGATCCGGAGGATTCCGTGGTGGCAGAAGTGAATGAGCACAGCTGGGCAGGTTTTATTTTCAATGTTTTTGGTTTTTTTTGTGGCAGGGTCTCTTTGCCAGGCCGAACTGGAACTCACTCTGTAGACCCAGGCTGACCTCACACTCAGTGATCCGCCTTCCTCAACCTCAAGAGTGCTGGGATTAAAGGTGTGGGCCACTACTCCTGGCTTAAGATGGGGTTTTTAGGGCTGAAGAAGTGGCTTAGCGGTTAAGGCGCTTGCCTGCAACACAGAAGGACCTGAGTTCAATTCTCTAGTGCCCTTGCAAAGCCAGATACACAAGAAGGCACGTGTGTCTGGAGTTCATTTACAGTGGAGGCCCTGGCATATTCTCTCTCTCTTTCTCTCTCTCTCTCTCTCAAATAAATAAAATATTTAAAAAGATGGGGTTTTTGGGCTGGAGAGATGGCTCGGCGGGTAAGGCACTTGCCTCCAGTGCCTAAGGCCCCGGGTTCAATTCCCCAGGACCCACATAGGCCAGACCCACAAGGTGGTGGCCCTGGTGTGCTCTCTCTCTCTCTCTCTCTGTATCTCTGCTTGAAAATGAATAAATAAAAAATTTTAAAAAATAAAAAAAGATGGGGTTTTTATATTTATTTTTATTCTATAATTTTATATAGCCCAGGCTGGCCTCAAACTAGCAGAGAATGACCTAGAACTGGCCTGGAGCTGTGGGATGGAACACAGAGATGGAGGCATGCTAATAGGGAGCCGAGCCAGGACCCTGGGAAAATTCTCTTTTGTTTGCCTGTGTTTCCACACTAAATTGCATATGGTTTCTGATGAATTACTTTGCTTTATTTCTTCTTTATATGACAGTTAGGGTTATTATATTGATTTTTTAAAATGTATGCTTGTAAGTAGGTCACATTTCCTAGAAATTTCAGATGAGAAAGGGAAAACTGCGAACACCAAACATTGTTTTTTCAGTTCTAGGGAGCAAAGCCAGACCTTGTACATGCTATCTATCACTGAGCTATACTCTCAAACACCAAATACCCTTTTCTTTTCTTTTTTCTTTTTAAGACTAGTCAAGTGCAGTAGTGAGAAGGGGGGAAAGTGTAGAACAAGGAGTTCAATCTGTAACTGACTGTGAACAATCAATTGTGATAACTCACTACCTTCGGACCAGCCAATATTTTATTTATTCATTTTCAAGCAGTGATAGAGAGAGAGAGAGAGACAGAGAGAGAGAGAGCGTACACCAGGGCCACCACCTTGTAGGTCTGGCTTATGTGGGTAATGAGGAATTGAACCCAGGGCCTTAGGTACTGGAGGCAAGTGCCTTAACCGCTGAGCCATCTCTCCAGCTCCCCTTTTCTTTTTTTAAAAAAAAATATTTTAAGGGCAGGAGAGATGGCTCTCCTTTCTCATTTCTGTCCCGTCGAGTCCTGGTCTCCATTCACCTGTCTGACCTTCCCTGGGGTCAGGTCACCAACTCCTACGGCTTCAGGTGCTAACTTTAGTTGGTCTCCAGCTTCAATTAGTCCCACACTGGGCTTCTTTCTACTCTAATCTCCCAGAGGGACTTTTCTCTCCCCCAGCTCCTGGGCCAGCCAGTCCAGAACGTTCCTACCTGGCACGACCCCTCCCCTAAGATCCAGCCCCGGTGCAACCCCCTCCCCAGCTGCCTCCATGGACTCCCTGCACCACCGCCCTCCAGTCCTTCCAATGCGTCCTCCACGTGTCAGCCCAGAGGCATCGCTCCCAAACCCTCGACGTCCCCAAGACCCCTCCCCATCTGGAATCCCTTTCCACGACCCCCCCCCCCGCCCCGTGCACCTGCGCAAACGCCTAGCCGCAGCTCCTTTCTCTCCACTCCCTGTCTTTAGACGCCACTCTCCACCCTGACTGAATGTCTCGGTGTTCGTCGCTGTCACCCGAGAGCCTGATCATCCATCACCCGAGAGCCTGACGCAGGAGCTTGCAAACTCAACAGCAGAAAGTCAGAGCGACCCTCCCCATTTCTTGACCCTGGGGGCCAAGCCTTCTCTCCGAAAACGCACGAGCTCGCCCCGCCCGTCCCACTAGCGGAGCCCGCGTGGAGTCGGGGGACGGACACGTCGGGGCCCAGGCCCCCGGTGGGGCGTGTCAGACAGGCGGGGAGGAGGACGAGGAGGAGGAGGCCTCGGACGCCAGAATGAGGGATTGTGACTCGGCTCGCCGCCGCGGAGGCAGACCGGCTCGAGACTGCCCCCTGCGGGCCCGGAGGTCCAATCCCAGGCTCCGCCGGCCCGTTGCCTTTAGCAACGCGGCGCGCGCCCCGCCCCTTCCCCGCCCCCTACCCTCCGCCCCGGCCTGGCCGCCTGCCAGTCACCCCCACGTCCGACCAATCCCACTGAGGAGGGGGCGGGCCTCTTGGGCCTCGTTCCAGCCCCCGTCGTTCCTCTCGGCTCGGACCCCGCCTTTCTCAGCGCACACTCCCGCCCTTCGCGCTTCCCTCGCCGCCCATTGGCCGAAGCGCCCGTCCGTCCCCTGCGTGTCAGCTAATGGTGGCGCGCGGTGGCCCGTCAGGGCGGGGCCAGGGGCGGTGACGCACGGCGCGGTGACGCAGCGCGACGGCGGCGGTGGCGGCGGTGGTCGGTGCGGGAGGAGGGAGGGAGGGAAGCTCGCGGGCCGGAGAGGGGGCGACGGCGGCGGTGGTCGCGGCGGGCTGAGGAGGCCCGGGCGGTGGCGGAGGCCGAGGCCGAGGCGGTGAGTCTCGGGCCCGGCGGGCGGGCGGGCGGGCGGGCGGGCGGGCGCGGGGCGGCGGCGGGGCCGGGTGCGCGGCGCTCCCCTCCCTCAGGGCGACCCAGGCCGGGCCGCGCGGCCGGCCCCGCCCCCTCAGGGACCCCGAGCCGCGGGCGGGCGCGCGGGAGAGCGTAGAACCCGGCGCCCGGCCCGGCCCGCCGCCTGCCTCTCCCTGACCCCGCCATCAGCCCGGGGAGTGTCCCGAACCCTCCCCGTGGGGTCCAAACGGCCTTCCCAGAGACCACCCTCACCTCGCAACCGCCTTCTCCTGGAATCCCGGGCTGTCCCTCATCCTGACCCACAGACAGGCCCCCCCCATCTTCCCTGCGGCCACTCCTCGTCCGTCCCACAGTCCACCCCAGGCATCTCCCAATCCTCCCCACCTCGACCCCCCATAACCTCATTGACGCTCCAGAACCCCACCCCACCCCCAAGACCTGCTTCACAAGACCCTCCCATCAGTCTCCCCCAGGCCGCCCCTCCACATAGCCCAGGAATTTGCCCTCCCTCCCACCCCCGTCCAGAATCCTATCCCCCAAACCCTTCAGAATGGCCCTGATTTCTTTCCTGCATCCCAAAAATACCTTCCACGGAGGCTCTGAAAATGCCCTTAGAATCTGCAACTCACCTGGAGGACCCCCCCCCACCATCTCCCATAGACTTACCTTCCCTTTCCCATATCCCCTCCTCCAATCCTTCCTCCCACCTTGAAATACTCTCGAGATCACCTTCATGCACCTCAGCCCATCCAACTTGGAGACCTCACCCCACTAATCCTAAAAAATCTCCAGAAATTGCCCAGGATCCCCAGAGAATTCCTCCCATATTCCAAAAGCCCTCTTCCACCCCCCCCCTTTATAGATTCCAAATCTCTCCCAGTAACCCACAACACTTGTTCCAAAATTTGTGGAAGACCAAAAAGTTTCCTCATGGGCTCTAGAACTCTTAGATAACCTGAAAGTCTTCATTACAACTCCGATTTTCATGACCCCTCTGAGATGCAGTTTTCAGGATTTCCTGATTACCAGAGACCCCAGCAACCCCCTGGAGCCCTCCTGAAATGGCCCTTGAAATCCCTTTTGTAAGACCCTGACATCCCCAGAGCCCTTTGAGTCCTTTCTTAGAGACTTCTTCCTACCTTACTAAGAGACTTTTCTAGAGATCTCTTCCTCTTGGGTACCCCCAAATTCTTTAGAACCCTGGTAGAAAACATCACACACAAGCCTCAGTATAAATCTGAGCTCCCAGAATTCTTTGAAAAACTGCTCTGATGCACCCAAGCTACCTCCTCCAAGAGGCCCTCCTTCCCATATGCTTTTCTGGAGACTTTACTCAGAAGTTTCTCCTCACCAGTTCTCTGATGTCATTCCACTGCACCAGGACCTGTCTCAGAAGACCACACCTGTCCCAAAACACTCCAAAATTTCCCTCAGCAGCCCTTAGCACTTTCTGGAAACTCTCCCTCTGACATCCCTAAGAGATAGTATTCAGGACTCTCAGATTTTCATCCTCTTTAAAACCTCTGCTTACATTTCCTTGTGGCCCTCTGAAATCAGAGACCCCCCAAATCCTCCAGACTTCTCCCTGCCATGAAATCCCAATGCACACTTTTCAGTTGGACCCTAACCCTCATAGATCTTTTCCTTCAGATATGGAGAGGCCCTAAACTGCCACTTAGAGACTTCTCGGGGACTCTCCCCATTCTCCTTACAGAAGCCAGTTTTCATTGTTGAGGCCCCCTCCTTCTCTAAAACATTGATTTTCCCAGTGTGGTCAGACCAGTGGCAGCACTTGTTGGAAGTGGAAATTCTCTAGTCCTACTCAGACCTGCTGATTCAGAAAACCTGGGGACAGAGCCCAGCAACCTGAGTCTTAACAAACCCTCCTGGTGATTGGATGTGCACTCAAGGAGCCTTTCCCTCTCTGCCCCACCCTCCACCCCAAAAGAGCCTTACAGGTGCGCCCCTAACCTCTGCTATGCATCCCCTCTTTCCTAAGAATCCACTTCACTCTCTGGAAGGATCTTGTCTTTTCCACAAGGTCACCCCACCCTCTGAGTAATTACTTCAGATTCTGCCCGAGAATGGTTCTTCTGACCTTCTTTAGCACTCTCTCCTCTGCTTCCCTTCCAGCCCTCCCTGGTCTTAGGTGCTTCTGCTTTAAATCGCTAACTCCTTCCTTCTCATCCATCCCTCTCCACTAGACACCTGCAGATCCACTGTGTCTTAGCCACTAGGTGCCTCCCGTTGTACTCCCTTTAAAAATTATTTATTTGAGAGAGAGAGAGAGGATATGAGTGTGCACACTCTTATATCACATTGTGCAACTGGTTTTATGTGAGTACTGGGGATTTGAACCTGGGCTGGCAAGCTTTGCAAGGAAGTACGTTTAGCCACTGAGCCTTCTCCCCTGTTTGATTTCCAGGCAAGGTCTCACTCTAGCCCAGGCTGACTTGGAACTTACTCTCTAGCCCAGACAGGTCTCATGGCACTCCTCCTACCTCAGCCTCCTGAGTGCTGGGATTAAAGGTGTGCACCATCATGCCAGCCTGTACTTCCTTTCTTATATTTTGTCTACGTTGCGTGCACACGTGTATGAGTGTGTGTGTACACACGTGTGTAAGCAGTGTACAACTCGGGTGTTATCCTCAGTAACACCATCCACCTCATTTTGAGACAGGGTCTCTCTTTGGTCTGGAGCGCACCGGTTGTGTTAAACTGGGTAGCGATTGACCCCCAGGGATCCTACTGTGTCCTCCTCTCCTGCTAGGGTTACTGATGCATGTCACCACACACCATTTTACATGATGTAACTCAGGATCACATACCTATAAGGCAGGCACTTTCCCTATCTCCTCAGACACCATTACACTTCTTAATGCACAACTCTCCTCACGTAGTTTTTTTAAATATTTATTCATTTTCAAGCAGAGAGAGAGAGAGAGAGAACGAGAACACACCAGGACCACCACCCTGTGGGTCTGGCCCATGTGGGACCTGGGGAATTGAACCCGGGGCCTTAGGCACTGGAGGCAAGTGCTTCAACCTCTGAGCCATCTCTCCAGCCCCCTCACGTAGTTTTTTTATGTGCTTTCCTGCTCACACTCACTGGACTGAGAGTTCTGAAGCACAGGGATGTGTCTTGTTCTCTGCTCTCTAAGCATTATTATGTATTGTTGAAGAATGGACAGACCTGAGTTTCTCAGATCTCACTCTCCAAATTTGGCACACCTTCTCTACCCTTCCCCTTCTCAATCTTTTCTGGTCATTGTGTCCAGGCCCTTTACTCATTAACCTGCCCCACTGCTTCTAGACATGAAAGTTTTCTTTCTACTGTCTCCTGATTCTGAACTACCCTGAATTCTGTTCTGTTGACCTGCCTCACCCCATCCTGGTTAGCTTCTCAGCCTCCATAAGTCTTGAGCCTCTACAGGAATCTCAACCTTTTCTAAGGGATTCTGTTTCTCTGTAGGATCAAGAAGAGGAAACACTGGGGCCTGTCTTCAGGGGTGCTCACAGTCCAGTAGAGGGTTTGGGCAAGTACACCAGGAAGAAAAGAGATGCAGATTATGCGCTACACGGACTCAGCTGTTACAGAAAGATATTTTGAAAAGCTTCACGAAAAAAGATAGTATATTAGCCTAGTGTTCCACAGGAGTTGGGCCAGTGATGAGGTGCTCTCCAGGCAGAGGAAACAGCTTAAATAATGAATGGTCAGAGACAAGAAATCCTCTTGTATGTAAATTTTTTCTTGAGGTTTTATGGATCAAACCCAGAGCCTTGGACATGTTAGACAAGTGTTAACCACTGAGCTGTGTCTCAAGAACCAAGAAAGCTTTTTTGTCTCATATGTGGTATAGTTCTGTTCACCTAGAAACAAAGATGAAGGAAAGAAAAGCTCTTCCATTCACATGGTATTGCCAGCTGTACTGTAGTGATGCACAGAGTAAGAATATGAAGAGTGACTGCTCTTTATTGAATGCTTACTATTTGCTAGGCACTGTTTAAGTGTGTTGTCTGTATTACTTCATCTCGCTTTCATATGAACCCTGTGAAGTAGGTAAACTGGTTATCTTTATTTTTCATATGATGAAATGGAGAATAGATGGACTAGTAGACGGTCTATCTGCTCTGCCCATTCCAAGATGATAGTGCCTTGGGATAAAGAGTTGGATTTTCTGTTCAGAAGGTGATGTGTGCAACCCTTAGTTTCCACAGCTTAAAAAAAAATGAAGGTGATAATGATTGCTTCATGGAATTGTTATGAGGACTTAGTAATACATAGAATAATTTTTTGTACACATAAGTGCTATTAGGGAAAAGTTGTTCATATTAGGCAAGACTCTTAAAAAAAACATAAATGATAGAACCTTAGCTCAAAGTGATTCAAAAGGGGATTTTGGACTGGGAGATGGCTCAGTGGTTAAGGCACTTGCCTGTAAAGTCTTAATGACCTGGGTTCAATATCACCAGTGCTCACATAAGCCATATGCACAGGGTAGCACATGCATCTGGAGTTTGTTTACAGTGGCTAGAGGCCCTGGTGTGCCCATTTTTTCTCTCTCATATATATATATATATATATATATATATATATATATATATATATATATATGCATTTCTCTTTATCTCTCTGCTTACAAATAAATAAAAGTATTTTTAAAAAAGATACACCACTGCCTGGTAATGTTCAGATTCCAAGGGTGACAAAAACCTCACAGGCTTCAACCAAGGAATGATTTCAAAAATAAAACATTACTTTAAAAAGGGGAGGGGGGCTTTGAGCTCTAGCACTTCCAAAAAAGATGGTGTGGGGGGTGTTAATTGGTTCCTGTTACTGAAAACTTCAGTGCTAGAATTGCTTCAGACTGCCTATAGCAGCATCCAGAAGCTCAAATACTATTAGTCTTTTCTCTGTTGAATAACTTCATCCTTGACAAGTTTCTTATTTGTGGTGAAAGGTATTGGCCTTTACAGTGCCAAATTTAAATGTTACCTAGTAGCCTTAGAAAGAGGAGAACTGGAAGTCTCAATTTGACAAGTTTCTTCCCCAGTGAGTGTGAGAGACATGATGGCAGAAAGTACTTGATATGGTTTGGACCTGGATCTGCTCACTGAGCTAAGTAGCATTGTGATCCCATTGCTTAAATGTTCTGAGCATTAATAGTTCCCTTCCCATCCCCAGTTATTCTCTGCTCTGTGATGATTTAGATCCAAAGAAACCTTGCCTACCTCATAGGGTTTCCTTTAGGAGCTCAGGCAGAGAGATGGGAGTGAGTTGGGTGGCCTGACTTGAGAGTGCCTTCAGAGTATGGAATCCAAGAGTTGTGGCGTTCATCCTTTTGCCTTGGATTTGGATTTGTAGGACTTGGAAATTTTGAAGAAAGTTAAATTGGTTTCTATGAATGGAGTTTTGTGTTGTTAGTTTTAGTGTAAATTTATCAAATCGACTCTGGTTGAGGGCAGGTTACAGAACTGTAGTAGTATATGAAGCATGAAGCCTCAGATGTCAATAGCTGGCACCCATTCTTTAAACAGTGTGTGGAGGTGCTGAGATCTAGCAGAGGATCAAGCCTCATGGGGCTCACGTTCTGATGGGGAAAGGAAATAGAAACATGAAAAGAAGTCTGAGTAGGATAGCATGCTATGAAGGAAATAAGGAAAGAGGGAGTGAGGATGGCCACTGTACAGAGAGGTCAGAAAATGATAGTTGAGCCTGATAAACAGAAAAGATGAGAAGCACCAAGGGGGGGGGAAGGTCAGGGAGTGGGGCAGTCTAAACTACATTGTTACTTGCAGAGAAGGACTGTTGCTCCGTGGGGAAATTTATCACAGATATTTCTTGAAGGCCTTAGTAAATAATATAGCTAGTCTTAAGGCTCTTGCAATCTAGGAAGAGCTGAGGCTATGAAAAACGCTCTTTTCTTGATAATCATATCAGACTCCTTTCTACAGGAGAGGCAAGGAAGATTGGAGCACATGTAAGCCCAGATCTGATGAAGGGGAAAGGAAAGAAGCCATTAGAAGTGTGTGTGTGTGTGTGTGTGTGTGTGTGTGGCAAAATAGAGATGAGATTTGGTAGTTTTGTTGTTGTTGTTGTTGTTTAGAAAGCTTGTTTTGGCTTCTGTGAGGAAGACAGGCAAGAATGGATACAGGAAGGTCAGTTAGGAGGCAGTACACTTGTCCAGATGATAAAGGACTTGAAAATGGTGACAGTAAAGTTGGAGAGAGTGAGTACATTTGGATTACAGAGAAAGCAGGACTGGATGGGATTTGCAAAAAAGGAATCTAGGATATTGATAATGGTTAGGTCATACCTCACAGCCCTATGAGAGTAGGTACTATCAGACCTATTTTACAATGAGGAAACAGGCATAGCAGAGAAGAGTCACTTGTCTGAAATTGGGCAGGTAGGAAATGATAGTGCTATATTTTTGACATGGCAGTCTGGTTCCAGAGCCACTTGGATTTTTGGAAGATAAGGACATTAGCTGGTATTAAGAAAAAAAAAACTAGCCGTGGCATGGTGGGGTACACCTTTAATTCCAGCACCTGGGAGGCAGAGGAGTGATATGAGTCCAAGGCCAGCCTGAGACTACATAGTGAATTCCAGGTCAGCCTGGGCTAGAGCAAGACCCTACCTTGAAACCCCCCTCCCCCAAACAAACAACTAGGCAGCCAGTTCTTCAGTTACTGTCAATGCCCACTGTACTCTTGAATTGGGGGGAGGGAATAATTAGCTGGTTATGGTGGTGTGCACCTGTAATCATAGCATCCCAGTGCCCAGGAGGATTGCCACAAGTCAGAGGCCATCCTGATCTACATAGTGAGTCCCTGTCCCAAAAAGCAAAAGGCAAGCTATCAAGAGCTTGTCACGCTGTTGTGCTGGTAGTATAAGCCTGCAGTCCTAGAGACCAGCCAGGGCTACATCGCTTGTGAGACCCTGACCAACCCTCTACCCACCCACCCCCAAAACAAAAGATTGAATTGTGGTGGACATAAGCCTGTAATCCCAGCATTCAGGAGGTAGAGTAAGAAAGATTTCCAGTTCTAAGCTAGCCTGGCTACACAGTAAGATCCTGACTCCAAAAGCAGACTCCATCTTCAGGAAGAGGAGTAAAGATGATAAGATTCTGAGGTGTCCACAGAAAAGGAGCTGATTGCATTGCTGAGTGAGAACTCGAGTGTGCACAAGGAACGGAGCAAGAAGCTCTTGAGAGGGGAGATTCCGGAGTGGGACAAGGAGTACTAGCATCCTCTCTATCCAGGGTTTCCCCAGGCTGTGCTTTTCTTCAGGGTCCTTTGAGTAGGTTTTCCACTTCCCTCCTTTTTTTTTTTTTAAGGAATTCTTTTTTTTTAAAGTTTATTTGTAAGCAGGGAGAGGGAGAGAGAGAGAGAGAGAGAGAGAGAGAGAGAGAGAGAGAGAGAGAGAGAGAGCGCGCATCAGGGCCTCCAGCCACTGCAACTCCAGATGTATGCACCACTTTGTGCATCTGGCGTTACACAGGTACTAGGGAGTCGAATCTAGGTTGTTAGACTTTGTAGGCAAGCATCTTAACCAACAAGCCATCTCTCCAGCCCTCCTCTTCGCTTTGCTTCCCCAGAACCATTTGTACAAAAAGCTTTTTCTCTGCAGAGGCATATTTTGTGTACATACATAGTCTCTGAAGATAATAGCTGGTTCTTACAAAAAGAGACATTGGGCTCCTTTGGGTTCTGACATTCTTCAGTTAGGATAGTGAGTTCACCTTAGGTCACTGTTAGACTGTTACCTTGTTCATGAAATAATATTTTCCTCAACGGCCTGCTTCAGAACTAAGTCCTAGGAATGGACAGAAGGGCTGATGGACCCTTTATTCATTCCGATGTTAGCACTAAAGGACCCATAGGCCCAACTTGCTGGGCACCACAGTGAACCTCTAGAAAGAGGTTTTTAAGAGCAAAACCTCTGAGGCAGAATACCTGGCCTTTAAAAATCTTGCATACTGTCATGAGCAAATAACTTAGCATCACTGCTTTAGTTTTTTCATCTGTAAAATGAGGATATTCGTATATTGTACATTTATGTTTTGTTCATTTTGTGTGTGTGTGTTTTGCTAGGTATTAAACTCAGTGCCTTGCACATATTAGGCAAGTACTCTGCCATTGAGCTATATCCTTAGCCTTACATATATTTAAAAAAAAATAGAGCTGGACTTGGTGGCATACGCCTTTAATCCCATCACTGGGGAGGCAGAAGTAAGAGGATCACCGTGAGTTCAAGGCCAGTCTGAGACTACATAGTGAATGCCAGGTCAGCCTGGGCTAGAGCAAGACCCTACCTTGAAAAATCAAGCAAAAAATGGCTTTTGTTGGGTGTAATGCTGTACACCAGTGATTCTAGCACTTGTAATGCCGAGGGAATAGGATCTGGAGTTCAAGGCTAGCCTGGGCTTCATAGACAGATGGGTCTCAAACAAACATTGAAAATAGAGGTTTTAGGGGGCTGGAGAGATGGCTCAGCAGTTAAGGCACTTGCCTCCAGTGCCTAAGGTCCCAGGTTCAATTCTTCAGTACCCACATATGCCAGACCCACAAGGTGGTGGCCCTGGTGCGCGTTCTCTCTCTCTCTCTCTCTCTCTCTCTCTCTCTCTCTCTCTCTGTATTTCTCTGATTGAAAATGAATAAATAAAATATTAAAAAAAGAAAGAAAGAAAATAGAGGTTTTAGGATCAAATGAACTCACCTATGAACTCAAATGAACTGTTGACACATGGCCTGGCACAAGGCAATCTATGATGCAGAAAGGCATGTGAAACATTTTGTAGGTATTTTTATGTACATTGTTTCATTTTATTCTTATCACAGCTTCACAGAAGAAGAAACTGAATTACATACCAAAGGTCAACACAGCAAGTAAGTATCAGTGGGAAAGCCAAGATTTGAGCCGGTTCTGACTCGACTCCATAGTCTTGTAGCTGAATAAGGAGGAAGCAGACCACTAGAGGTACATACAGTCTTCTCACTGTTGGGGTCAGGGAAGAAGCCTGAGAGGAGGAGGTAGTTTTCCCTGGAACCTCTTAACTATTTTATTGGCTCCATTTTTCATCTGCAGAGTTGGTAGGTTCTTTCCAAGACTGCTGGGATGTTTGAGAAACTTACCATAGGGCTTCCTCTCTGGTGGTGGTCCTCAAGGGCAGGGAGTTGGTTTTGATCATGTGAGAACAAAGAACCAGAGCAGTGATGAATTCTATTTTGCCCAGAAGTGTTGGGGGTTTTTAGTTTGAAGTAGTAGAAACCTAATTCAAATAGGCCTAAGCCAGAGGGATGTATTTATTGGTCTATGGAACTGAAAGGTCTGGGCCAGTGAGAAGGTTTCAGGCTAGGTGGACCTAGGTCTTCAAATGATTTGAACATTTTCCTCCCCTGATTTCTTTCTTTCTTTTCTTTTTAAATTTGTATTTATTTGCTTACTTGAGAGAGAGAGAGAATATGAATGGGTATGCCAGGACCTCTTGTAGCAAACAAACTCCAGATGCATGTGCCACTTCGTGCTTCTGGCACTATATTGGTACTGGAAAATAGAGTCTTGGCTGGCAGACATCTCTAGGTTAGAGGACCTAAGGCCCTGTGGTTCACTATCCAGATTCAATACTCTGCAACCTTCTCCTATCCTGAAGACACAGGGATTGACCACCACTTTTAGTAGTTGGGTTTTTTGTTTGTTTGGTTGGTTGGTTGGTTGGTTTTTCGAGGTAGGGTCTCGCTCTAGCCCAGGCTGACCTGGAATTCACTATGTAGTCTCAGGGTGGCCTTGAACTCACAGCAATTCTCCTACCTCTGCCTCCCAAGTGCTGGGATTAAAGGTGTGTACTGGGCTAGAAAGTTGGCTCAGCAGTTAAGAACTTGACTTTAAAGCAGAAGGACCTGAGTTCAATTCCCCAGTAACCATATAAAGCCAGACGCACAGGGTGGCAGATGTGTCTGGAGTTTGCAGTGGCTGGAGGGCCTGGCGTGCCCATTCTCTGTGTGTGCATGTGTGTGTGTATGTGTGAGTGTGTCTTACTCTCTCAAAATATTTTTAAAATATATTTAAAGACATATGCCATCATGCCCAGCCAAATCCCTCTTTCGTTACTTGTTTGCAAAGCCTGGTGGTCCAAGTTCATTTCCCATGTAAAGCAGATGCACGAAGTGGCACATGCATCTGGAATTTATTTATAGTGTCAAGAAGCCCTGGCATGCCCCTCCTCTTTCTCTGCAAATAACAATATTTTTTCAGTGAGATCCTAAAGCCCCCAGTATTCACTGCAAACTGCAAGAGCCTTTTTTTTTTTTTTTTTTTTTTTTAAGATAGTCTCACTCTAACCCGAGTTGATCTGGAACTTACTCTGTAGTCCCAGGCTGGCCTGGTAAGCATCATGTTTAAGACCCCATTCTGCCCAAAGCTTTGCTGGAAGAAGCTGGATGTTTAGTCAATGGCTTATTTGGGAAATATAGTCCTACTGCTTAGGAAAAGTAACTCAGAAAATAATTTATGGGTAAAAATATGCACAGCTTTGGTTTGTGGATTTGGTCATCTTTTTGCTGTAAATGCTTTTGGCATATCGAACCCCACATCACAAATGTTCTCTCTGAAATAGTAACACGGCCTTCTATCTTGAGTGGCCATCCAGTAAAGGAATCCCTCCCACTCCCAAGGGATGTCCATCTAGCCTCCGCTTGACCACTTTCAGCAGACTGGGAACCTTAGAGTTCCATTCTTGGACAGATTCATTATTTTAAGATTCTTCCTTATGTTGAAGCAGCTGTTGCCTCTTTGGGACAGAAAGCCACAAAATGGTAGAACTGAGAAGGGAAACTGATTTTTTTCAGGTACTCTGTACCAGGGCACACATTGATAATTAACCACAGTACTCTTTCTCACTGAGCCAGGAAATAGAATGTAGCCTTATTTTTTTTTAATGTGTGTGTGGGGGGGTGGTAGATAGTGATATGTGTGTATGTGTGTGTGCATGTGTATGCAGGTTTGTGTGTACATGTGTGAGGGCCAGAAAATAATGTTAGGTGTCTCTCTCTGTTGCTCTCTATCTTATTTATTGAGACAGTCTCTCACTGAACCAAGACCTCATCAAGCTTGCCCAGGGATCCATCTGTCTTCACATGCTGGGTGCTGGGATTACAGACATATGCCACTATGCACAGCATTTATATGGCTGCTGGGGAATCTGAACTTGGGTCTTTGTACTTGTGTAACAGGTACTTTACCAATTGAGCCATCTCCCAGCCCTGGTGTGATTTTTTTTTTTTTTAAAGTCAGGACCTCACTTTATAACACAGGTTGGCTTGGATCTCAAAACAGTCCTCCTACCTAACCTCCTGAGTGCTGGGATTATGACAGCTACCATATCCACCTAGTACTATGCCTCTTAATGGACCTCTCTATAAGTTGGTAGTTAAAACTCAAAACTAAATAGGCATTTTCCCCCTTGCATCTTGTTGTCAAGGTCAAAGTAAGTACATAGTATGGTGTAGAATCTTCCTCAGTCTATTCATCATTCCCCATTGATGGGTTAGTTTCATTGCTTCATTTCTTCAGCATCCTTCTCATCACAGTGCTGAAGGCAGCAACTCCCAATTAGTTGGAGTGAGCCTGTGAAATAAAACTTACTTGTCTTGTCTGACCCAGGCCACATTGAATCTGTGGCTGAATAGGTCTGGATGGAAGTAAATTTCCTTGACTTGGAACATTTCCCATATCCCATGTTGCCTCCTTCTTAGAGCTGTCTACCCTGGTTCTCTCTCCTGGAGTGAAGAATGAATGAATTTCTCTTCTATGTCCCATGTCTTCATTTATTTGGAGTTAGTCATGCCATGTCCTGTCTTCTCTTTCTTCAGGAAATTTCTTTTGGGATAAGGATTTCATATGTCATAGAAGGTGGATGTAGAAATCCCAACCGTGGCTTCCACACTACCTTTTCTTGTTTATTCATTTAACAAACAGTAAACTAGGCATGGTTAGTAACACCTGTAATCCTAATCCTAGCATTTGGGAATCTTAAGGCAAGAAGGATTGTGAGTCTCAAGCTGACTTGGGCCACAGTGAAACACTTTCTTGGCTTGTACATACCCACACAATATTTTTTGTTGTTTGTTTGTTTTGAGGTTCTGTATGTCAGACATTGTTCTAGGCTCAGGCTGACTGCACAGCTTGCATTTTGGTGAGAAGAAAAGCCACATAAATAGATGGCCTCTTATAGTGCCACATTGTAAAGAAATGAGACAGAATTAATACAATTGAATGACTGGGGGAGAGCGTCCTTAACTGAAAGTCAGAGAGGCTCTTTGAGGAAGTGACATTGTGCTGAGTGAGACTCAGACAACAAATAGAAGCTAGCCTCTAGAGAAAGGGGTCCAGTGAACAAGATGAGGCTGGAGAGACCACCGGAATGTCATGCACGGCACTTTGGGCCAAAATATGTTTGGATTTTTTGTTTGTTTTGTTTTGCTTTTCTAGGTAGGGTCTCATCTCACTGTGGCCCTGGCTGACCTGGAATTCACTATGTAATAGTCTCAGGCTGACCTTGAATGAACTCACATTGATCCTCCTACCTCTGCCTCCCAAGTACTGGGACTAAAGGCATGCACCACCACACCCGGTTTAGTTTAGGTTTTATTTAATTGCTTCCTGAAATGAAAGGAGTCCTCTCAGCCCACACTCACCATGACAGCTTCAGTCCTTTCTTTTTTTTTTTTCTGAGGTAGGGTCTCGGCTCTAGCCCAGGATGACCTGGAATTCATTATGTAGTCTCAGGGTGGCCTTGAACTCAAGGCAATCCTCCTACCTCTGCCTCCTGAGTGCTGGGATTAAAGGCGTGCACCACCCCGCCCAGCTTCAGTCCTTTCTTTCTAATCCCTTTGCTTTCTTTTCCAGGAACTAGGAGAGGCGTGGACCAAGAAATCCCCTGATGTGAGCAGGCTTCCTCCTCCCCACCATCACTAGTTGCCACCATCCCAGGGAACGTCCTCAAGCCCTGGCCGTCAGGGGAGAAGTAACAGGAGCCCAGAGCCGAGACCATGTGACGGCGCTGGCCTTTGCCACCGCCGTCCCTGCCACCCGGGCCCCAGGCCTGGCACCATGATGTTCCGAGACCAGGTGGGCATCCTCGCTGGCTGGTTCAAGGGCTGGAATGAGTGTGAGCAGACAGTGGCCCTGCTGTCTCTTCTGAAACGTGTCACCCGTACCCAAGCCCGCTTTCTGCAGCTCTGCCTGGAGCACTCACTTGCAGACTGCAGTGACATCCACCTGCTGGAGTCAGAGGCCAACAGCGCTGGTGAGTTTCTGCCCCTCATGTTGGGAGTATAGCGGGAGGGAGACCTATAGCAGGTGTCAGGTGCCGCAGAGGCCAGACAACAGTGGAGCTGGGAAATGCGTCTTCTGAGCCTATTGGGTCTCTTAGGGCTGTGGTCAGAGAGTCTCTGGTGTGGAATGGGGTCTCACAGGTGAAAGGCAACACAAGGTGGAACCATTCGTAACAGAAGGATCATATCAGGTGGCTTATGTGGGCTGCTGAAATCATTACCAGAGGGACAGAAAGGTGAGCTGTGATTTGTTTTTCAAGTTCTAGGAGGGAATTTTAGAGCTATTCCAACATCCACAAGTCATCCCTTAATGTTTTTGACCTCCAAAGGTTGGACTCAGGGCATAGACAGTTTCCAGGGAGTTTTTAATTTTGACGAGAGGCATGTGTGTGTGGTGTGTGGGTGACCACATACACAGATGAGTGCATCCAGTGTATATATGGAGAGGCCAGAGAAGTTTGGGTGTCCTCGTTCTTCTGCTTTATTTCCTTGAGACAGAACCTCACAACCTGGAGCTGGAACTCCTGGTTTTGTTTTGCTGTTATTATTATTATTTGTTTTTTCATTCAGACTGTCAGCAAGCCTGACAATTCTTTCTCTGGATCACAGGTGTGTGTGCATGTGCGCCGTGGTGTATATACATGTTGAGGCTATCAGTCTCCTCCTCTTTTTGGTTTTTCAAGGTAGGGTCTTACTCTAGCTCAGGCTGACCTGGAATCCACTATGTAGTCTCAGGTGGCCTCAAACTCACAGTGATCCTCCTACCTCTGCTTCCCAAGTGCTTTCGATTAAAGGCGTGCACCACCATGCCTGACTGGAACTTTTTTTTTGGGGGGGGGTGAGTCTCCTCTTTTTTGATACGGAGTCTCCCTTATTGTTGTCTTTGCTACTAAGAATAGGCCATCTAGCTGGCCTACAGCCTTCTGGATTCTCCTGGCTCTGCCTCCCAATATAATAAACTCTTTGGAATTACAGACATGCATGCCACTTTGTATCCAGTTTTATGTGATTGCTGAGGAATCAGATTTGGGTTGGCAAGGTTGCAAGCAAACACCTTAATTAACCATTGAACCCTTTCCCCAGTCCCACAGCCAGCTTTTTATGCAGCGCCTAGGGATGGAACTCAGGTTGTCACAGACCCTCCCAGGCCCTCATGTTTGCACAGCAAGCACTCTCATCTGCTGAGCCATTTCCCAACCCAAGTTTTGAATTTAGATGTAGCCCTTCATACCAGTTTTCTAAGTTCCCAGTAGGAAGGTACTTTCTGTCCCTTGGTGTTGGCATTGTGATGGGTAAGCCAAACTTCTCTAGAACCTGTCTCTAGAGCCCAAGAATAAACAGGAATCAGTACGGAGAGTCGTTTCAAGGGCCACTGCTAAGTAAGGTAGTTCCCATGGAGCCCTTACATGGCAAATACCCTTCACTTGTATTTTAGCTTTAAAAGCAGTGTTCTTTGGTGGCTCTTGAGTCAAATTACCTAAGATGAAATCACAGCTGTCAGCAGAATAATTTAGTCTCTTTGTGCCTTAATTTCTTCATCTTAAGGTCAAGATAATTACATCTATATTTTAGGGTACTTGTGAGGAGTCAATGGGTTGACACAGGTATAGCTCTTCCAACAGTACCTGGCAAGCCATAAATACACAGTTAATTGTCCATTGTTGTTTTTATTGTCAGTAACTCATGTAGTCTTTGCAGCCTCCCTATAAGATACTATTATTTTGCAGGTGAGGAAACCAGCATGGGTTTCTAAGATTGGGATTTGGGGGTCCACAGAGCTTCCTGGCCTTTCTCATCTCCCCAGGCCCACCCATCTTAGCAACACCTCTGCTTCTTAGTTTTCTATTCAGGACATATATACCTCAGTATTGTTAATGGCTGTAACATAAGAAGGTGGTCATATTTAGAGACCCTTGCTTGTGACTTGTACCAAACAGTGCTAAGTCTTTTTTATTTTTGTAGTACTGTGTTTTGTTTTTAAATATTTTTATTTATTTGCAAGCAGAGAGAGATAGAAGAGAGACAGAGAATGGGTGCTGTACATGAACTCCAGATGCTTGCACCACTTTGTGCATCTGGCTTTATGTAGATACTGGGGAATTGAACCCGGGTTGTTAGGATTTGCAGACAAATGCCTTAACCACTGAGCAATTTCCCCAGCCCTTGTTTTGTTTTTGAGGCAGAGTCTCATCCTGTAGTACAGATGGCCTGGAATTCAGTGATCCTTCTGCCTCAGCCCTTTTCAGGGTTGGGATTCCAGGGTGGCCCACCATGCCCAGTAGTGCTTTGTCTTTATTGCTTACTTAACCCTCACCACAGCTCTGTAAGGAAGGTCCATTTTACAGATGAGGAGGCTCATGTCGGGGGAGGTCAAGTGACTTACCCTGAATAATAAAATTGGCCAGAGGATAGGACTTGAATTTGGAGCCCTTGACCCGTAGCGCTACCACCACAGGGTATATTTGATGTTGCTCTTCCAGTGCTATAAAAAGGGTCTTTTCAATACCTCTAGGCTGAGGTGGGAGGAAGGGGAGGGTACTTTGGGAGAGGTGGGACTTTTAAAAAACAAAATTAAATATCTCTAGAGTGAATTTCTAGGATTCTGTGGGCTACCTGGTTTGTAGGTATCTGTGTTTAAAGTATTGTTCTCACCACATAGCCTATGAAAAACATGCTCTACTTCATACAAAGAAGTGGTGGCGGGTTGGAGAGATGGCTCAGCAGTTAAGGCACTTGCCTCCAGTGCCTAAGGCCCTGGGTTCAATTCCCCAGGACCCACATAAGCCAGACCCACAAGGTGGTGGCCCTGGTGCGTGCGCACGCTCGCTCTCGCTCTCTCTCTCTCTCTCTCTCTGCTTGAAAATGAATAAATTAAATATTTAGAAGTGCATATGTATCACTGTGACAAGATTCCAAACCAGCTGCACATGCATACGCCCCTTCGGTTACAAAACAATAAAACTGTTTTTAAAAAAAGAAAAAGAAGTGGTGGCCCCTTCTAGACAGTTACATCGGAATATTGGGGGTAGAGCAGAGCCAAGGTTAGAAGACTGCTGTGGAATGAATGCTTGATGAGTGAAAATATGAATTAGGTCTTTATGTATTCATGTCATGTGTTGAGAAGTCTTATACCAAGCTGTACTTAGATGAGTAAAGAGGTTAGGAAAAGTTAGAATGAGGGAACTAATATATTCCATAATGAGAAAGGGAGGCTGCCAGGAGTGGAACAAAGCATAACTTAAAAAGACTCTGTAGAGCCTTAAGTGCCTAATAGACATGAGGCCTCCAACTAAGGAGGTGGGTTTCCTCTTACTCTCACCCTTAGGATCCTTCCCTTCCCTTCCCTTCCTTTCTTCCTTCCTTTTTTTTCTTGAGTTGTAGGGTCTCGTTCTAGCCCAGGCTGACCCTCTCACTCTGTAGTCCCAGGCTGTCCTTGAACTCAAAACTCACAGTGATCCTTCTACCTCTGCCCTCCCAAGTGCTGGGATTAGAGATGTGCATCACCACTCCCGGCTCCTCCCAGTTTATCTCTATTTCTTGGATCTGAAGTATGTCCCTTGGGAGGAGCTGTTCCTCTTCTCACTGTTTCTCTGTCTGTCTCTCTCTCTCTCTCTCTTTTGGTTCATTCTGGCTTTTCCCTTGTATTTCTCACACTTAAATTTATCGTTAAGCCAGGCGTGGTCGTGCATACCTTTAATCCCTGGACACGGGAGTCGGAGGTAGGATCAGGAGGATCACCAGTTTGGGAATATAGAGTGAGTTGTTCCAGGTCAACCTAGGCTAGAGTAAGAACCTGCCTGGAGGGGGTATTGTGATTAGAATCACGGGGGAGGGGGGGCAGGATTGGAATGACTTAAAATCCAGATTCCTGATCCTCTCCCCCCAACACACACACACACACACACACACACACACACACCCCACCAGCCACTGATACCCTTGTGTCTCTTGGGTTGGGAGTAGCTGTGCCAAAATGAGTAGAGGTATAGCCAAGCATGCTACTTTATTTGTGGAGAGGCCTACCTAGCACAGTTTTCTAGAGCAATAGCTATTTTCTTAAAAATGTTTTTATTTATTTATTTGAGAGAGAAAGAGAACATGAGTGCATTGCAGCAGATGAACTCCAGACACATGCACCACCTTTATGTGGGTACTGAAGGTTTGATTGACCCAGCAACAAGGTGCAAGCAACCACCTTTAACCCCTAAGCCATCTCCCCAGCTTAAGCAAAAGATCTTGATACTTTATGTATGCTAGGGATATAACTCATTGGTAGGGCAATTATGTAGTAAGCATGAGACCCTGGGTTCCATCCCCAGCACCAACAGACAACAGAAAATAAAATTTAAAATTTTTGTTTAAGTGGCACATGCATCTGGAATTCATTTCCAGCAGGTAGATGCCCTGGCACACACATTCATATATTCATATTCTCTCTCTCTCTCTCTCTCTGCTTACAAATAAATAAAATATTTTTAAAATTTTATATTTACGTATTTGCAAGAAGAAGGGAGAGAGTGAGTGTGGAATGGGTGCACCAGGGCCTCCTGCCACTGCAAATGAACTACAGGTGCATGCATCACTTTTTGTGCATCTGGCTTTACATGGATACTGGGAATCCGACCTGGGTCATCAAGCTTTGCACGTAAGTGCCTTTAGCCACTAAGTTGTCTTTCCAGGCCCCCAAAATAAAGTTTAATGGGTTGGTTCCTTAGAAGATCTGCTCCTCCTCTCTGTTCTTTCCAGAAAGATGCATACTTACCCACTAGCCAAATGTTGAGTTCATTTGGCCCACTAGTCCCTGTTTCAGGTCAGGTCCCTTCAGAGCATGAGGCCTGAACAGTGAGGCAGAGGCCCTGCGTTTTTCTAGATTGCATCTCCATGTCCCATACAAATAACCCTACTGCTTCCTCTCATTCTCCAGGGAGACCCTGATTTTGTGTTAGAGATGCTGCCTCCCTGTGTCCTTCATAGTTGGGACAGGGGGCACATCTAACCCTGGTTTTATGACAGTCCCTAGGGACTCTCTTAAAATAATGTAAGACCTAGGCCCTAGCTTCACATGTAAAGCTCCCTAATGGACTTTTTTAAAAATTATTTTTAAAAATTTATTTGCAGAGAGGGAGAATAGTCATGCCAGGACCTCTTGCCACTACAAACAAACTCCACATGCATTTGCTGCTTTATGCATCTGGCTTTGTGTGGTTACTGGGGAATTGGATCCTGGGCCATCAAGCTTTGCAAGCAAGCAACTTTAGCTGCTGAACATCTCCCCAGCCCCCTAATTGACTCTTCTGTACATCTGATGAAGAACCACTGGTCTCAGTGATGTTGATGCTAATTTTGGGTGTGCCCAGGAAGGTGGTGAGTGAGCTATTTTGTGGCCTATCGAAAGTTGGTGGTGGGGGGGTGTGCTGGAGAGACGGCTCAGCTAAAGTGCTTGCCTGCAAAGCCTAACCCCGGTTCAGCTCCCCAGTACCCTTGTAAGACCAGATGCACAAAGTAGCACATTTGGAGTTATTTGCAGCAGCTAGAGCCCCTGGCACACCTCCTCTCTCACACACACAAACTCACTCTCTCTCACTCCTTGCAAATAAATAAAATTAAATTTAAAAAAGCTAGAAGCCAGGCTTGCTGGCACATGCCTTTAATCACAGAAATCAGGAGGCAGAGGTAGGAGGATCACTGTGAGTTCAAAGCCAGCCTGAGACTACATAGTGAATTCCAGGTAAGTTTGGACTGTAGTGAGACCCTCCCTCAAAAAGCCCAAAGAGAGAGAGAGAAGGAGGGAGGGAGGGAGGGAGGTGGGAGGAACTCCAGCCCATGCTGACCTTCCTCTCAAGCAGCTGGCAGATATAGGGAAGCTCCCCAGGTCTGGCAGCTAGCATGGGTTCCCAGAGAACATCCAGAACTAGGAAGAAAACAAAAAGCAGCACTACAGGTCAAGCAAGGCCCTGGATTCCCCTTGTCATCATTCCCACTCCTCTTCGTCCTTCCTGTCTTGCCTGCCATTTGGAATATTAAACAGTAACGCTGATCCTTTCCCTTCCCCTCCTTCTCCCCGTCCTCTAATGCTGCCTTGGGCCAGAAGGCTGCTCGGTGGAATGGAGGGAAAAGATGGGGGCTGGGTAGCTGAGGTCCCTTTCCTTCCCTGGTCCTATGGTTTCCTGGGCCACATTTCCTGCATTTCTTCCCACCTCCAGTCTTCTAAGTCAGTCCCCATATCTAACAGGTTTAAGCCTCACCCTTTCTGGCTCCCTGTATCAGGGTGGGGAAACTGAGGTCAGGAAGGGGCTATGGTGAGTCACCACAGCTCATCCCCTGATGCTTCCACCCTTCCCTTCCAAGCTCTACTAGCACAGTTCATCAAACAAAAATGTGAGCCCTGGCCCTCCCCCAAGTGTGAACCCGGGTGAGGCAGAGAAGGGCATGTCTGCAGCCAAACCCCAGCTCCTTTGACTAGTGCCATAGGCTGCCATAATTGTTGCAACAGCCCAGCACATAAAATAAGTTTGCTCTTGGGACCCTCTTGAAGATGCATTTGGCTTCTGTTATTTGCCAGAACCCAGAGTCATGACCTACTTAGTTTGGTCACCTGGCCAGCCTTGCCTTGTGGCCACTGCCAAGCAGGGCGCTCATGCAGTCTTTCTCAGCCTCTCCATGCCTGTGAGCCCAAGTCTGCGGCTAGTTAGGAGCAGTTAGCTGCTGGCATCACAGCATTCCCCAGACTCCCCCTCACCCACCCACCTCCAGAATTTCATCACTGTATATTGACCCAGAGACTTGCCTGTTTGGGTAAATAACTATGTGAAGTTCCCACCCCCATTGGAACCTCAAGGGGGCATCCCAGATGTGCTCTGCTAAATGGACCACTTGCTCCCCTAGCCCACATGGCTTAAGATGTCCAACCAGGAGCAGCAAGAGTAATGTTTAATGTGCACACATTTGCACATGCCAAGTGCTTTGCACAATTGTCTGGACTCTATAACCCTGTGACCTCAGAGGTTTTACAGCCTGAATTGCACAGACTAGAGACTAAGACTCATAGAAGTTAAAGGACTGACCCACAGTTGTAATGCCCAGGTCATAGACAGGGGTGAATTTTGAACCCAGGCAGGTTTGCCGATTTAACTTGCTGAATATGCTCCGCTAGGACCTGAGACAGGGTAACCTGAGTTTGGTGGATCCCAGAGAGGGTACATTATACCCTACATAGATAGCATTATCTTCCAAGGGACCATCTAGGTTCAATTGTGCAGGTATTTATTGGGGCTCTGCTGTGCCTTCACGCTAAGCCAGACTTTTCTGATCTGGGCAGGAAACTAAAAGTTCCATCCCCAGCTGCACTCACCCCAAGGGGCCTGAGGATGTGCAGATTCCTTGGACTCATTCCAGTTCTGGAAGGCCTGCCCTTCCCACTACCACTGCTCAGACACATAAACACACATTTCCTCAGGGTCAGCCTCTGTTCATCCAAAACCCTCTCTCCTTTCTGGGCAGTAGAACAAGGTTCTATTGAACCCAACCCTTAAGACTATGCTGTCATGTCCCCTGGCAGTACCAGAGGAGAAGCTGCATCTCTTAGCCCTGGGCTCCTGGCAGTTCTCTGGAGTGGGGGAGGACTAGACAGGCTTCTCTCTGTCCCAGATGCTTTCGGCCATCCTGCAAGTCCTAAACAACGTGATTGAGAGCATCAGGGAGAAGGGAGAAAAAGCACCCATCAATGAGCCACATCCCATGTGCTTGCTTTGGGCAGACTGTCAAATGCTTTACATGTATCACTTTCCTGATCTCAGCAGCCTATAACCCTACTCTTGTATTCGGGGAAGCATGTGCCCAGGCAGCTCTTGGCTTTTTCCTAATAGTCACTGTATTTCTTGGAGATGGCTTGAGGGAGCTGGTTCAGATGGAGATGGACAGTTTCCTGGCTTTTGAAGGAATGGTGGATACCGAAGGGGAGAAAGGAAGATGGGAGGATTAGTGCTGGGGAGACAAAGTTTTGTGAAGGCAGATGTGCAGCTTAGTTCTTAGCTTTGTCTGCAAGGTGGAAATGTTAAAACAGGATGAGGTAGAGGTGAAAGCCAGGCGTGTTTTGATCATGGTGTACGGCACATGGCAGATGCTTAGTGCTAGCCATCACTGCTGTCACTACTAGGAGTGGCAGTGGTACTCTGGTTCTGTGACATTTCTGGCTAATGCTTTGTCACGGAGTGATTGGTTGACATTGAGTGAATTCCTGGACACTTTTACAGAGGTTAAGCAAGAAGCATGAAGCAAAGAGATGCAGACCAAGCAAAGATAGTTTACTTAATCAAGAGATGAGTTGTGTTATTCATTCTTCTGGGGCTACAGATTCAAGTAGAATTAGAAATTAATGAATTCCAGGCCACAGTTTCTGAGAAGGTCATTAGGAGAAAGGGGCACAGGTTCAAGTCTGTGTGAGTGGCCAGACATCCATCCTGTATTGTTGGTGGAGAAGACCAAAAATCCTTGAAATCTTTTTTTTTAATATTTATTGCACAGAGAGATGGGGGGATGATGAGAATATAGGTGTGCCAGGGCCTCATGCCACTGCAAATGAAATCCAGATGTATGTGCCACTTTGTCCATATGGCTTTATATAGGTACTAGGGTATTGAACCTGGGCCTGCAGGCTTTGCAAACAAGGTGCCTTTAACCTTTGAGCCATCTCCCTAGCCCAGGAATCTTAAGAAATCTTAAGGCCCAAGAAACTTGGGTTGAAAGACCCTCAAATAATATCTAGATTTTTTTTCTGTTTTACAGTACTCAGAATTAAACCTAGTACTTTGTGCCTGCTTGGCATATGCTCATTCCCTAGCCTTTTTTCCCCTTCAGTTTTGAAACAGTGTGTCAGTAAGGCTGGTCTTAACTCACTCAGTTGCCCAGACAGTCTTTGCACTTGTGATCTTCCTGCCTAAAACCTCCCAAGTAACAGGGATTATAGGCCTATACTATCAGGCCCAACTATGCCTAGGTTTCTGAGGCCTAGTCCAAGCCTTGTATTTCCTAAGCTAGCTGCTTGGCTGAAACCTTTGTGTTCAGTTAACTTCTCTTGTTGCTACGAAGAAAAAAATTGAACAAAAGCAGCTTATAGAAGAATGGGTGTATTTTGGCTTACAGACTTGAGGGAAACTCCATGATAGCAGGGAAAACGACAGCATAACCAGAGAGTGGACATCACCTCCACTACAGCATTGCAGCAATGGCAGGAAGGTGTGCCAAAAGCTGACAAGGGGAAGCCCGCCCCCATCAACATATCTCTAACGAGGTTCCAATAACCAAACTGCCATTTTTCCCAGTTCCAGAAGCCAAAAATTCCCAAACTGCCATAAGCTGGGGATCAGGCATTCAAAGTACATTAAGTTTATGGGGACACCTGAATCAAACCACTACATTTTGTTTATTTGTTTATTTTTATTTTTTTTAGGCAGGGTCTCACTGTAGCCACAGATTGGCCTCGAATTCATGGATCCTCCTACTTCATCCTCCTGAGTGCCTAAAAGAAAGAAGTCACACAATAAAGCACACTAGCCATGACGACGGTGGGTCTCAGGTTTCCTGAGAACTGACCTTACACTGCAGTCTCACATAGTTCCTAAAACTATGCTGGGTAGGAATGAGTCTGAGTTTCTCGTTATTTTTAAGTAGAGCTCAGGCTGGGTATGATAAAACACACCTGTAATCTCAGCATTTAGCATATTGAGACCAGTCTGGGCTACATAGCAAAACCCTGTCTTTAAAACAATAACAGCAAAACGACATTATATTTGGAGCTCATTTTCAGCAGGCAGGGCACATGCTAAGATTAGAACCATACACAGGAGATTAGCATGGGCTTTGTGCAAGGATTATACTCAGATTCATAAAGTGTTTCACACTTTTTTGTGTCATGTTAAAATTACCAAGCTGTGCCTGGTGGCAGAGACCTGTAATCTCAGGAAGCTGAGATAGGAGAATCACAAATGCATGTCTCTTGGAACTACAGAGTGAAGTCCTGTCTCAAAATGTAAAAAGGAGGCTGGGGGATGGTTCAGTGGTTAAAGGAACTTTCTTGCAAAGCTTGTGGGCCCAGGTTCAATTACCCAAACACCCACATAAAGGCAGGATGGGCATTTATTTGCACCAGGAAGAAACCCTAGCGTGCGCAGGGCGTACGCACACACACATGCAAATAAAAAATAAAAAGAGCTGGGGATAGTATGCTCAGTGGTAGAGTACCTGCCTACGATGCATAAGACCTTGAATCTCAGCCACATTGTGGAAGCTTGGATGAATATAAATTGAAGAAAGCCTCAAAGAAGATGAGGGTACTCGGAGCTGAGTCTTTAATCTGAAAGGATAGGAGTGGATAGTGCCCTAGAAATGAAGGGGGAAAAGTGTTCAAGGGCTTGCCGCATGTGCATAAGGACCTTAGTTTGATCCCCAGTGCCTCAGTAAAATGCTGAGTGTGGTGACACACATCTGTAATTCTAGCATGGTGAGTCTCCAGAGCACAAACTTTGAACTACTGCATTCAGTGCCTTCACTATTGTGGTGGAGGCTGTTTCATAGGACAGAAAGAATTGAAGCAGTGATGATGGGGTGGGGTGGAGTGCAGCAAAGCAACACACCTGTGGCAGCAGAAGGAGCTTAGATTCCATAGTAGCTGACTGGGAGTCACTGCACGTTTCTATTTTGTTTGGGGTCTTTTTCTGCTTGTGTGTGTGTGATGTGGTAAGTATGTGCAGGGAAGGATGTGTGTGCACATGTATGTACCTGATGTTCTGGCTTGTAGCAAGATGTGCTCTCTTGCAGTGGCCAGACTAGAAAGTCAATGGATGTCCTGATCCATTTCTCTTCTGCTTTTCTTGTTTAAACTGGAGTGTCTTACTGATAACCAGAACCTACTGCTGACTTCTGGATCTCTGCTCCCAAAAGGGACTGGAGTTACAAGGCGTGCATTCCATGTTCAGCTGTTTATATGGGTCCTGGGGATTTGTAAACAAGTGTCTTTAACCATTGAACCATCTCCCCAGCCAAGATCATGAGGATTTGAATTCTGGTGGTCTCTCAGCTCTCTTGCTTATAGGAAGTTCACTTACCTGCTGAGCCACCTCTCTAGCCCTAAGCCATTTCTCCAACCCCACTTCATGCTTTTTTTTTTCGAGGTAGGGTCTCGCTCTAGTCCAGGCTGACCTGGAATTCACTCTGTAGTCTCAGGGTGGCCTTGAACTCATGGTGATCCTCCTGCCTCTGCCTCCCGAGTGCTGGGATTAAAGGCGTGCGCCACCACGCCCGGCTCCCACTTCATGCTTTTTAAAAAATTATTTTTGTGTGTGCATGTGCACCCTCCAGAGTCTTTTCCTATTGCAAATAAACACCTCTCTGGCTTTATGTGGGTGGCTGGGGAATTGAACCGTAGGCCAACAGGCATTGCCAAGCAAGTAACTTTAACCATTGAGCTATCTCTCAGCACCTCTCCCCGCCCCCACCCCTCCACCCCCATGCACATATATTGCATGTTTTTGAGGACAGGAGTGATAGAACTAAAAAAAAACTACTTTAGTAAGGGTGTGTTTGCAATGAGCTCTTTGAGGGACAAGGTCAAGGGTCATGAGCAGGAAAAGTAGAGACTAAAGCAGAGGGAGGAGACTCTGGGCAGTGCACTCAGGCTCGTGACAGTGTCCTCTCAGACTCCTGACCTTCCTTCTTATCCTCTCTCTGCAGCTATCGTCAGCCAGTGGCAACAGGAGTCCAGAGAGAAGGTGGTGTCCCTCCTGCTGTCCCACCTGCCTCTGCTTCAGCCAGGCAACACAGAGGCCAAGTCGGAGTACATGAGGCTGCTGCAGAAAGTGCTCGCCTACTCAATCGAGAGCAATGCCTTCATTGAGGAGAGCCGCCAGCTTCTCTCCTATGCCCTCATCCACCCGGCCACCACTCTGGAGGACCGCAATGCGCTTGCCCTCTGGCTCAGCCACTTGGAAGAACGGCTGGCCAGCGGCTTCCGAACCCGGCCAGAGCCTTCCTACCACTCACGCCAGGGCTCAGATGAGTGGGGAGGACCTGCAGAGCTGAGCCCTGGCGAGGCAGGGCAAGGTTGGCAGGACAAGCCCCCCCGGGAAAATGGACATGTACCCTTCCACCCGTCCAGCTCAGTGCCGCCAGCTATCAACAATGTCGGGAGCAACGCAAACACAGGTGAGGGGGACTCCCAGGCTTGACTTTCTTTGGTTGGTCTGTGGCCTTGGGCAAGTCCCGTTACCTCTCTGGGCCGCAGCCCAGAGGGAGGTAGTGCAAAGGATGTCTGTCATCTATCATTCCCAGAGCTCAAAGCTGTTTTGTTGTTGTTTTTTTGTTTGTTTGTTTTTTCACTTTTGCTCTTCCTTTTGGCAGTGCTGGGGATGGAACTCAGAGTCTTAACCATGTAGACAGAGTTTCTTTTTTTCTTTCTTTTTTTTTTTTTTTTGGTTTTTTGAGGTAGGGTGTCACTCTGGCCCAGGCTGACCTGGAATTCACTCTGTAGTCTCAGGGTGGCCTTGAACTCATGGTGATCCTCCTATCTCTGCCTCCCAAGTGCTGGGATTAAAGGCATGCGCCACCACGCCTGGCTGTAGACAGAGTTTCTATCTCTGAGACATACTCAGCAGCTTTAAAGACAGCTTGCCTAGGGTTGCATACATGTATGGACCAAAAGAGAGAAAGACATTGGACAGCCCATGTAGAGGGTGCAGCATAAAGCAAAGGCATGGGATAGAAAATCAGAGGGGACACCAAGTCTGTCTGGCATGAATTTAGGTGCATAATCTCAATAGCATGGACTCATGTTTACCACTGACCCATCGCTACTGAGGATTTCCTGTAGAAATGGAAGCAGGATAGTGAAGTGCCCAAGAGCACTGAATTCGGAGATGGCAGAGTCAGGATTGGAACTTGGGTCTTAGGGCTACAGTCTGGGAGGCCTTGAAGGGCAGGACAAAGCTTTTAGATATCAGGCAGTTGTTGGAAACAGGAAACCATTAAAATACTTTTGAGTGGGAAGCAGAGATTGGCCTGGGAGACAAAACAGGGTGGGTCTGGGGTGCTGCCAAGGACTGAACAGGGTTTCTTGGAGAGTGCAAGACCATGCAACTGCAGCCGGCATTTCTGTTTTTGTAATCCTCAACTTGTGGCGAGCCTCCACCCTAGCACAGGCCAAACAGGGCTCCTTAGGAATTGCACAGTCATTCCAGTGAGGGTAATTTCCTGCCCTCTCAGCCTTACCTTCCCCCTTCTTGGCTGAGAAGGGAGGAATGAAGTGGCCAGAGGCACTGTGAAAGGCACAAAGGCCTGTATTGAGAGTTCTCCATCCCCTAGGGCCCAGAGGAAGAGTACCATCTTCCTCCAGGAGGCCCACGTGGGGCAGAAGGCTGTGTAGCAGAATCAGAGACTTGGAAGAAGCCCTGGGTAGAGAATCTAGGAGAAATCTAGGCAAGCTAAGGCTGGCTCTCTCCCTTGGGTGGTTTCTTGGCTAGGAGTATCAATACTGTCACAGATGTCAGATGACAGAAGGTGCTTTCGTGTCTGCACCAGGCTGGCCTCCTTCCTGGGGATGCCAGTGGAGCACTGCAGGGACCCCAGCCTAGCCATCAGAACAAGGCCTGTGCTCAAGATCTAGGGCAAAAGACTTGGGCTTCATGGGCCTGACTGTCCTCACCTAACCAAGCATTTTGACTTTTTTCTGTTTCTTTCTAAGCTGCTAGGGGTACTTCCTGTGCTGAACTCATAGCTCACAGGCCACCTTAATACCTTTGCCTTTTTTTGTTGTTGTTGCAAGCAGTGAGAGAGATAGACAATGGGTGCACCAGGGCCTCCAGCTGCTGCAAACGAATTCCAGATGTGTGCGCCATTTTGTGCATCTGGCTTTACGTGGGTACTGGGGAATCGAACTCGGGTCTGTAGGCATTGAAGGCAGTCACCTTAATCTTGAAGCCATCTCTCCAGCCCTCTGTATCCATGTTTGTGCCTGGGGTACAGAAATGACTGGGCCAGGATGCTAGCCGTCATAAGTCCAGGGTCCAATGCAATAGGACAGCTAGTGCGGAGACCAGCAAGCGCTTGGCTTGCAGTGGCTGCAAAAGGGACAAGAACAAGGCGTGGAAATAAAAGCAGCTGTCAGAAAGAGGTGATGAGGCAGTGATGGGTCAGAGGGAAGAGATTGTGTCAAGGTCTGGAAGTTTAAGGGAGTCTGTCTTGTCTTAAGGAATCATTACAAATTAAGTAGGATCCCTCTGCTTACTTCAGAAATGAGAAAGAAGGTATGAAATGCCCTGAGGAAGAGAGTCTGAGTTCCACCCTACTGTCCAGTTTGGGTTCAGTTCAGAAAACAAGATGTTAGAAAAGCAGTTCATTAATCGGGTGTGGTAATACACACTATCAATCCTGGCACTCATAGACTGAAGCAGGAGGATAATGAGTTTAAATGCAGCCTGGGCTACAGAGAGAGTTCTAGGCCAGCTTGGGTTATATAGGGAGACCCTCCGAGCAGAAAAATAACGTTCTGTGTTCATGTGCAAGTACTAAGCCAAGCCCCACTGTGATTGCTGAGGAAATGATGGCTAAACTCACATTCACAGCTCCATTCTAGCAGAGGGCTGTAGTTGAGAATCAGTTTTGATTTTCAAGATAGGGTCTTGCTTTAGCCCAGGCTGACCTGGAAGTCACTATGGAGTCTCAGGGTGGCCTCGAACTCACAGAGATCCTCCTAGTTCTGCCTCCCGAGTGCTGGCATTAAAGGTGTGCACCACCAAGTCCAGATGGTTTCAGGTTTTGATGGGTGTTTTATAAGAAATATGAGTGGGTAATTGGGATTGAGGATTGAAAGACATTGACAAGAAGGTTCAGTTTAGTCCTCCAGAGTGACATTTTCAATGAGACTTAGGCATCCAACTGTTAAGATTAGGGAGTCAAGAAGTAGCCAATGTAAGGCTGGGCTCAGTGGTAAAGTACTAGTTTAGCAGGCAGGAGGCCCTGGCTTCCATCTCTAATACCACAAAAGAGGGAGGGAGGGAAAGAAAAGGAGTGGGTGCAAAAGTTCCCTAGAGCAAGTAGAGACTCAAAAGTTGGTGTAGCACACACTAGTAATTCCAGCACTGGGAGACAGATACTGTGAATTCAAGGCCAGCCTGGGTTACAGAGTAAGACCCTGTTTCAAAAAGGGGGTAAGGAGGTTGGGCGTGGTGGCACATGCCTTTAATCCCAGGCTGAGGTAGGAGGATCACCATGAGTTGAGGCCACCCTGAGACTACAGAGTGAATTCTATGTCAGCCTGGGCTAGAGGGAGACCCTACCTCAAAAAACACAATAAGGGGGGGGGCTAATGGGACTGGGGAAGTGGATCAATAGTTAAATGTGCTTGCTTGCAAAGCCTGCTAGCCTCAGTACCCACAAAAATATCCAGATGCACAGAGCTCATTTTCAGGTGTCTAGAAATCATTTGCAGCTGCAGAGGCCCTGGCATTCCCATACACACTATCTGTCTCCTTGCAAATTAAATAAATAAATAAATGTTTAAGGGGAGGGGAGTTAGAATTAAGTGAGAGAAGGGCCTAGAAAGGCCTGAGCAAGGGCTAGGCTGTGTAGGATGAAAAATCAACGATGAAGGCTGGAGAGATGGCCCAGCGGTTAAGGCCCTTGCTTCTAGTGCCTAAGGCCCCTGGTTCAATTCCCCAGGACCCACATAAACCAGACCCACAAGGTGGTGGCCCTGATGTGCTCACTCACACTCTCTCTCTCTCTCTCTCTCTCTCTCTCTCTCTCTCTATCTCTATCTCTATCTCTATCTCTCTATCTCTATCTCTCTACTTGAAAATGAATAAATAAAATATTTTTTTGAAAGGAAAAAAAGAAAAATCAGCGATGACCAGAGGCCAGGGCCTGCATGGCCTTTTATTTATTTGTTTTAATATTTTATTTATTCATTTTCTAGCAGAGAGAGAGAGAGAGAGAGAGAGAGAGAGAGAGAGAGAGAGAGAGAGCGCGCACCAGAGCCACCACCTTGTGGGTCTGGCTTATGTGGGTCCTGGGGAATTGAACCTGGGGCCTTAGGCACTGGAGACAAGTGCCTTAACCTCTGAGCCATCTCTCCAGCCCTGCATGGCCTTTTAGATATGTGAAAGAGTTTAAATTTTGTTGTCAGCATGAAGCAAGTCCCAGGGATCTAAGTAGGCAACCAACTTGATCAGACTGCATGTTTAGCACGTAGCTATATGATAATACACAGCTGTAACTCTAGCACTAGGGAGACTGAGGTAAGAGATCACCATTGGTTTGAAGCCAGCATGGGTTACATAGTGAGTTACAGGCCAGCCTGGGCTCATTGTCTCAAAAAAGCCTACCCTTCCCCTCCCCCAAAAAAAGACTAGCATTGCTACTCTTAGGAAATGGGGGGGGGCTATAGGAGGCAAGAATGAAGGGAAGAAACCGGTGAGAAGATGTGGCTGAGGGTTGGGCCTAATTGAGCAGAGAAGTGGGGCAGTTCAGCGAATTGGCTGGCAGCTTGTTGGGGAGTTCGAGATTGGGGTGAGGGAATGAGTAGTATCTGGTAGCCAGTTCCTCTTATGGCCTCTCAGTCCCTTTCCCTTGAAGGATTATGGTGCCAACCATGGGGTATGGCCTTTTGTGTTGAGATCCCCAAGCCTGACCTCTTGTTTCTTCCTCTCCGGCCAGGTCTCCCCTGCCAAATCCACCCTAGCCCGCTGAAGCGCTCCATGTCACTCATCCCTACGAGCCCCCAGGCCCCCGGTGAGTGGCCAAGTCCAGAGGAGCTTGGGGCCCGGGCTGCTTTCACCACGCCCGACCACGCACCCCTCTCGCCGCAGAGCAGCGTGGCCTCCTCTGGCAGTGAGCAGACGGAGGAGCAGGGCTCCAGCCGGAACACTTTCCAGGAGGATGGCAGTGGGATGAAAGGTACATCTGGAGGATGGAGCTAAGACCCTTTTCCAAGAGCTTTGGCAGGGCTAGGAGGACAAAAAATGGCTTGTGGCTCCCACCTGATAAGGGGATAGGTCTGAGGGCAGCAGATAGTCCCTGCCCTTTGTGCTCAAGACAGAGGCAGACCCGTGCCCACCCTCAGGCACTACTCTGATGGTGGAGCCCCTGCTTTCATACGCCACAGACAGACAAAGGTAGTCAACCAGTGTTCAGGATAAGTCAGCAAGGCCATCTTGTCAGCTCCGAGGATCAAGTGTCCTGTGTGGGGAAGGCTGCCTGCTGGACAGCTGAAGAGGGAGTGTCTAGTCTCACCCCTCCAGTTCACTGTTGCTTCCAAAGCTGCTTGTGGCTTATGCATATGCGGCCCCTCCCGAGTCTGTCTTCCAACCTACCCCTCCCTCCTTTCCCACAGACGTGCCCTCATGGCTCAAAAGCCTCCGCTTGCACAAGTATGCCGCTCTGTTCTCGCAGATGAGCTATGAGGAGATGATGACCTTGACTGAGCAGCACCTGGAGTCACAGGTGAAGCCAAGGGTAATAAGGGAGGTGTGGGGTCAGCGTCATTGGCCACTGTCCCTGACACCAAGCCTTCTCCGTCTCTGGTTCCCTGTTGGGACATTCCTAAGTACCTCACTTCCCATTTCCTTCTCCTCCTGTCCTCATCACAGAATGTCACCAAAGGTGCCCGCCACAAGATAGCCCTGAGCATCCAGAAGCTGCGCGAGAGGCAGAGTGTTCTCAAGTCTCTGGAGAAGGTAATCTCCGAGGACAATAGGATGCCCAGTGGTTTGGGCAGGCAGTAGGCTTTGGGTCAGCCTTGCTGGCAGCTGCATAAGCCTCCTCCTCAGGCCTGACCTCTAGTGGCCCTAGTCCTGGGCTGGTAGCCGAGAGACTGTCCTCCCTGCCTGCCTTGGTGCGTGATTCCAGAATCTCTCCATCCTTTAGCACACCTTCTGGGGGTCTTTCTGCTTGGGGGATGGGAGGCAGAGATCTTCCCATTTGATTTCTCATCTACTCACAATATTTCATTTGCCTCTGATTACCTTCCTTCTCCTCCTCTTTCCTACTACTTGCCTTCTGTTATTTTCCTCTCCCCTCAATGTATTGGTCTGAATCTCCGCTTCCTCTTTTTTATTGGGGGTGGGGTGAGGCCCCAGCATTCAATGACCTCTTGAATTCCATGGGTCTCTGCCTTGGAGGTGAAGAGGGAATGTGTGTGTACAGAATGCACCTGTCTGTATGTGGGCTGGAAATGATCTTACCTCCTGCCCATGGTATGTGCTGGAACCCTGTAAGTCTCAAAGTGGTGCTTGCTCCTGACGCTAGCCTTGTTCTCCCCAGGATGTGCTGGAAGGTGGGAATCTGCGGAGCGCTCTGCAAGAGCTGCAGCAGATCATCATCACCCCCATCAAGGCCTACAGTGTCCTTCAAGCCACCACCGCCACCCCTGTCCCCAAGGATGGGGGTCGGGGAGAACCACTGCTGCCAGGTGCTGAGCCTCCCCTCACCCACCCGAGCACAGACAAGAGCACCACCGAGGCCAAGGACTCTACAGCTGCAGAGAACTATCCTCCCCCACCAGCTCCAGCTCCTTCTGATGGCAGTGAGCCAGCCCCAGCTCCTGTCGCCGATGGAGACATCCCCAGCCAGTTTACGCGGGTGATGGGCAAAGGTAAAATGAGGTAGAACCAGGCACCAGGGGTCAAGTCTAAGTTAGATGGTAGAACATCTAGTGGATGATACATGTGAACTTCTTAAAGTCCCATAGAGACTGGAGCCTGTAGAGTAGCTGAGACAGGGTGATAAGGATCCTTCTCTCAGGCTCAGGCCTGTCTGCATTGATGGTGACAGTCCTTGCCCTCAAAGCCCAGATCCTGTGTGAGCGCATAGTTGGGACTCATCCAGGCCTGGGCTTCCTGTCCCTTGTCCTGCACCAGCCGGCTGGGATTGGGAAGGCTGCCGCATGGCAGAGTGTGTGCTGGGGGCTAAGCGCTTGCCCTCTGCGTCCCCAGTGTGCACCCAGCTGCTGGTGTCCCGACCAGACGAGGAGAACATCACCAGTTACCTCCAGCTCATCGAGAAGTGCCTGACTCACGAGGTGAGACATTCACTGGAGCTCCCGAGGAAGCTTCGAGGAAGGAAGGACTGCCCAGCCCTCTTGGGAGCTCCACTGCACTAGGGTCCCAGGAAGAACCCTGGCACTCAGCTTCCTCTCCAGCACTTCTCAGAGCCTTTGTGCACCATCCTTCCTCATTCCTCACTTCTGATTCTTGTATGGATTCACCAGAGTCACCTCACTAACTACTACTGGTTCAGGGTTCTGTGGCTCTGGTTCCTTCCTCTCACAAGGAGAAATGACCATGCCCAGTCATTGCGTATGTCTCCCCCAGCTAACTCTTGCGCACAGCCCCCTCTTGTGTCCGGAGTCTCCTGGCACCAGAGCACGTCAGCAGTAAGTGGATGGCAGATGTGAAAGAAGCACCCCTTCCTGCTCCTGTATTCTAGGCTTTCACAGAGACGCAGAAGAAGCGACTGCTGTCCTGGAAGCAGCAAGTGCTGAAGCTTCTCCGGACCTTCCCACGCAAAGCTGCACTGGACATGCAGAACTACCGGCAGCAGAAGGGGTAGGTGGGCACCCTTCCTGTGCCATGGAGTTGGCATGTGTCAGAGATGGGGCTCTGGAAGATCTTCTTGGAAGAAAATCAGGGTGTTATTACCTTTAGAATAGTGTGCGAGACTTGAGGCACAGCTCAATGTTAGGCAGAGAGCTGGCTAAGGCTATACTTTCAGCGATCATTTCTATAGTAGGTAGAGAGCTGGCTTAGCATGCTTGAGACCATGGCTTTCATCCCCAGGACCACTGGGAAAGAAAGAATAGGACACTGACCAGGCCATAAAAACAGCTCATGTCTGGAGACCAAGTTCATTTCTGTACCTTTCTCCCCACCTGTTTGCAGAAGGCTCCAAAGTCCTTTCTCAAACCAAACAAATTTCTCCCTTGAAAAATGTAAGTTCAGAGTCCTGCTCTGAGGGGACAGTGAGGAAATCTATGCATACTCCCCATGTCCACCCTGGGGTTTGGAGGTGACAGAAATATGGGATGTGGGACATGGTCAAGGAGTTCTTGTTCAGACCAGGTTAGTGTTTATCTTCTACCCACTGGGGTTGTAAGAAAAGGAATGGACAGATGTACCCTATCTGCTAAAGCTAACACCCTGCCTTCTGCTCTCTCACAGCTGGGCATTCGGCTCCAACTCGCTCCCCATAGCTGGTTCTGTGGGGATGGGGGTGGCCCGGCGGACCCAGCGACAATTCCCAATGCCTCCTCGGGCCCTTCCACCTGGCAGGATGGGCCTCCTGAGCCCCTCGGGCATTGGGGGTGTCTCCCCTCGACATGTTCTCACCAGCCCCAGCCTTGGGGGCCAGGGCCGACAGGTGAGCTGACTGGAGGCAGAAGTCCTGGGTGGCAGCTGTACCTAAGGACGTGTGTCTGGGTCAGCACCTGGGTCTGGGCTTCTTTCCCACTCACCCCCACTTTCTCTCTCCCTGTCCTGTGCAGAACCTGTGGTTTGCCAACCCTGGAGGCAGCAACAGCATGCCCAGCCAGAGCCGGAGCTCTGTGCAGCGCACCCACTCGCTCCCGGTCCACTCATCACCCCAGGCCATTCTTATGTTCCCTCCAGGTGAGGTCCCTTATTCTTGGGATTCAACCTGGCCAGCCTCCTCCTCTGAGCTTTCTCCCTTCACCTGGGTCTCGTGTTTAACGCCCCTTCTCGATGTGTGAACTGCTCTCCCCAGACTTCCCACTGTTCTGTACTCATCTTCCCCACATTAACAGGGAAGGGTTTTTTTCCTTGTGTTTGCATTTGTCTGTGAGGTCTCACTTTCACTTTCTCTCCCCATATGATTTCACTGTCCATGTTGGTCTGTCACTGTCCCTTTATAGGCTTGCCGAAAACTCAGTTTAGAAGGGGATGAGGGTAAGAGGTCAGTGTGAGGTTTCCATGGAAGGGGCAGTAGCCCATCAGCCCACCTGTGTTATTTCCAAAGCTTGTGGCTTCTAGAACCAGTGACTCTACTCATAGATGGTGTTCTGCTCTAAAGGGCACTGAAGGTGGAGGCAGGCCAGCGGTCAGGAGGCATAAATGAATGGATGAGGCAGATCAGAGATGTGCCTGGCACGGGTCCCTGCTTCCCTGGACAAACGAGTGGCTCCCGTATCTTAGCCAAGCCCATCACTGCATGCTGAGCTGGTGTCTGACAGGAGGCTGGCCCTTCAGTGGGCTGCCCTGGAGAGTTCCTAGATTTATAGAAATGTCCCAGTCAATAAGGATTCTGGCTTTTTGACATAATATGGACTGCCATCTGTGGAGCCAGGGAGCCCCCATCTCATCACAGAAGGCATCTGTAGAAGATGTTAGGTGAGTAGATGGATGAGCTATAGGAGCCAAAGCTAAGAGCCATTCTTATGGGTGCACTAGGGCCAGGCATTGTCAGCCTTTCTAACTGTCTGAACCTCCCAGCTGTCCATGAGAACACACTGAAGCTGTTCTCACTCTCCGGTCCCCATTCTGACACAAAGAGGAAATTTATTCTTTATTTTCAAAAGACAAGGGGCTGAGGAGATGGCTCAGAAGTTAAAGGTGCTTACTTGCAAAGTCTGCCAGCCCATGTTCAATTCCCCAGCACCCGTGTAAAGCCAGATGAGCATTCATTTGTAATGACAAGAGACCCTGACACACCCAAACATGTGTACAAAAATAATTTAAAAAAGAAAAAAGCTTGATATGGTGGTGCACATCTTTAATCCTAGCACTTGTGAAGCTGAGGTAGGAGGATTGCCATGAATTCAAGGCCAGCTTGGGGCTACAGAATGAGTTCCAGGTCAGGCTGGGCTAACGTGAGACCCCACCTCAAAAAAAAAAAAAAAAAAAAAAAAAAAGGCAGGTCCACTACAAGCCTGAGCTCAAGATTTAGACATTTAGTGGTGAAAGGTGTGAGGCTCAAGATGGAAGCTAGGTCCTAGCAGAGTCCCTGCCAAAAGCTCAGATGTCCTGAAGCATTCAGGAGCTCAAGCAGGGAACTGAGCAGTGTGGGACAGGCAGGTCTGTCCACGGACCTGGGCTGTCTCTCAGGTGCTGACTAGGAGGCCCTCTTGAGAGATACTTTGAGGACAGGCCCCCATGGCTGCTGTCCTGCTTTAGAACCCACCTGCTTAAGCTGCCTGGATTGCATTCTGACTAGAAGTGAGTCCAAGTGTAGGCAGGAAGGGCTTCAATTTAGCTTTTGCACCAAACACAGAGAACAGGTCATCAAGCAGCACGGGGCTGCCCAGTGTCTGGGACCAGTGCCCAGAGTGCCCAAGGCAACTTGCAGTCCATATCCAAAATAGCCAGAGCCTGTGTGTGGCCTCCAGGAAAGTTCCCTTGGCTTCGTGTCACTTCCTCTGCCTGCAAGTCTACATTTTCCTCATTGCCAAACCCCCTGCCTTGGATGTTTCTTCCTTCCTGCTTTGTGACACCTCCAGGTCTGTTGACTGCCCTGTCCTTGTCTCTCTGTCCAGCCACGTTCTCCACCCATGGGTATGAATGCCTCCTGAGCTCTGGTCTTTTGTCGCTTGGCCCTGCCTCATGCCAGCAGCCTTTGTGACCCAGCCCTGCCCTCTGCCCAGTCGGGTTGGTCCTCCCCTCACCACCACCATTCTCCTCTTTCCTACCCAGACTGCCCGGTTCCTGGGCCTGACCTGGAGATCAATCCCACCCTGGAATCTCTGTGTCTGAGCATGACAGAACACGCCTTGGGTGGTGAGCATTTTCTCTTTCCCTGACTTAGCTCCCACCTACCCAGCATCTCCACCTCTGAATGCAACTCAGAGCCATCCTGAGGGTCCCAAGGGGAGGCCAGACTCCAGGGAGGGCCCTCTTGGGATGACAGGCTTACATGAGTGCCTTTTCTTGGGCCTCCCACAAGTTCCTGATCCTCCTCCCTTCCCCCCTTTCTTATCACAGATGGGACAGACAAAACCTCCACCATCTGACAGGACCCACAGCCCAGCGCACCCATAGGCTTCCCCGGGCGGCGGGCGGGGCCAACCCTCAACGGGCTTCTCCTCGGCTGCGAGAGGGTGGGCTGGCGCAGCTATACATTCTAATATTTTTCTATTCTTTCACCCTCTTAACTTTCGTTTAACATTGGCACATGCCTTGCTCACTCCCAGGCCTGTTGAGGCATCTCGGCTGAGGCCGGGGGACAAGAGAGGGGGCAGCCAGGATAAAAGGGGCAAGGACCGGCCAGATTGCCTGCCCCTTCCCTCCCGCATCCCACACCTACCCTCCCCACTCCTGCCTCCTCCAGCACCACTGACACCTGCCCCTCCCAATGGAGCAGACTCCCCCACACATAAACTGACTGCTACCTTGTGCGGCTTGCCCAGAAATTTAATGGGGTTGGGGGACAGTGTGGACAGCCTGTTTGCCAGGATGTCCCTGGAGAGAAGCTCTCTTTCCCCCACCCCACCCCTCCCCATTCCCCAGGACAGGTGCCACCTTCCTCCCTTTCCTCTTGCCCTGTTTATCAGAGGTTCTCTACAATTAATTTCTTAGGCCTATTTAAGATACATATTTATATAGTTCTTAACGGTTTTTCTCTCTGATCATTCCCTGTCATTTTTAGAATCCCCAGGCCTCTCTCTGAGCCAGGACAGTGGCAGGGGGAACCTGAGTTTTATGAGGGGAGAGGGCAGAGCCCCCTCCTCCAGACCCTATTACCCTTCCCCATCCCCCTAGCCCCGGCTACCAGAAACAGAGGTTGAAGGTGGGCAGCCAGGGCAGCGGTGAGGTCAGGAAGTCTGTTGCCTTAACGTCCTCTTCCCCCACCAACACACCCTTCTCCACTCCCTAGGTCTGTTGGCAAAAGACTTAGGGGGTGGGGGCTAGGAATTTGGGAAAGGGGATTATCTGGTTTTTGTCCCCCCCACCCACTTTCTTTCAACTTTTCCCATCCCCCCATTGTCATGACCTCATAAGTGGAACACTATATCATACATAACTCAGAGGTGCGTCCCAGCCCGAGTCACAAACCCCTGGTCTGTTCCTGATGAGGGCTTGTGCTGGGGCCTAAGTGGAGGGTGGGATTTGGGGGTTCAGACTGAGGAAGCCAGGGCCTCCTATTCCAGCCTTCTTCCTCCCTCAACCCACCCTCTCACTGGGACATTCTCAAGCTTTTCACACCGAAAAGAAAAAAAAAATGTTATTTTTAGATACATTTTATGAATAACTTTTGTTATGAATATGGCTGGTAACCATTGTGTATGTTATTAAAGATACAAAAATGTTGGGAAAAACCAAAAAAAAAAAAAGAATTGAAACCCACCGCCCTCCTGTACTATCAAGCCCATTCCCCTAGACCTTCCCCTGCCTCCTGGTCTGTGGACCTCCCCCGCTCTGAGCCCAGGGTGGGCCTGGGGACCTGCCTCTGGTCCCCACCTCCTCTCCCAGTGCCGGGCTGGGCGGGGTGTCAGGTGTATTTATGTACCTCTTGCACACTCATCAACCTATGCAAGTCCCCACCCCGGCCCTCCAGGTTTCTGTGCCTTTGCTCATCCCCCTCAAGCTCCAGGGCTTCTCCGGCCCTTCCCACTAGTGGGAAGTGGGGTGGAGGGCCACCTGCTTGGAATCAGCAGGGTGTCCCTCTCAATGGGATCACCACCCCTCCCTAGCCGGTCCAGTCTTGTTCTTTCCTCTTCAGGGTGACTGACCCTGCCTGGCACTGGAAGGTGGGAAGGGAACCCTCCCTAAAATGGGGAGGTGAAAGCTCCCACCTGACAGCAGAGTGCGGACGCAGGCGGCCCCACTCTGACAGGCAGGACCCCTGACCCTCCTACCCTGCCCCACTTCCCTCCATGGTTTCACCCTCCCCACCCATTTTTGTCCCCAGCCCCACTGGCAGATCAGCTTTGAGTAACTGTACAGTTTTTCTCGCTGTTGGAGAAGACTTATTTGTTGGAGTTTCAATTGTTTAATGGTCTGGGCTTATTTTGGAAAAAAAAAAAAAAAAGATTCTAACCAGTTGTTATTGCTGCATTTCCTGGGAAACCCGGTGGCCCTGCTTCTGCGTCTCAAACTGAGGTCTTTGAGCGCCTTGAGAACAAGGGGGGGGGGGGGGTGAGACCAGAGGCTCTGAGAGGGTAAAGTCAAAAGAAGTTGGCTTTATTAACAAAGGTTGAGGGGTTGGAGTGAACAAAGGGCTCACAAAACAGACCACTAGAAAAACGCCTTCCTGCTCCGAGGATGGTGTCTGTGCTGGTCTCTTTGAGAGGCCCTTGCGCTCAGTCACTGTCGCTGTCGGCCTCACTGGAATCAGAAGCTGCAGGTTCACTGCCGTCCTCCTGGGCGGAGTGCTCGCTGCCACTGGGGAAGGGGCTGGCGCTCCGGCTGCGGCTCCCGCTCCGGCTCTGGCTGCGGCTCCTCTGGCCCCCACCATCGCTGCCACTGTCCGAGTCATTGTCACTGCCCCCTCGGGCCCGCCCTCTGTCCTCCTCATCAGAGTCGGCCTCATCTTCAGAATCCGCATCACTGCCAAAGATCTCCTCCTTGTCACGAGCTGCACGGGCTTCGTCCTCACTGCTCTCGTCCTCGCCACTGCCGCTCTTGTCACTGGCCTCTTCTCTGTCACCCTCCTCCCGGTCACTCTCGCTGCCAGAGTGCTCCTCCTCACTGCCCTCCTTCTCACTGCCGCTGCCCTTCTGCTCCTCGTCTGTGAGGGAGCAAAAGCAGGTGAGCCCAGTCTCCTGGCCTCCCAGGACTCCCGGGATATGTGCCCTGTTCCTCTTTACCTGAGCCCCCAGCTTCTTTCTCTTCAGCCTCCATCTCCTCCTCCTCCTCCTCCTCTGGTTCGTGGTTTTCCAGCTGGGCCTTCCGTGCCTCCTAGAAGCACCAAGATTGGGAGGGGGACAGAGTGTTATGTCAAGCCTCTGTCCCCCTCACCCATGTTAGCCTCCAGGAGTCCTGGGCCAGTGAAGCACATTACCTGGGCTTCCAATTCCTTCTCGTTCATATCCCTGTGTTTGACCACAAGCAGGGCATTGGTGCCCGACTGAACCCCAGCCTTGGCCCGGCGCTTACTAAGACGGACTCTGCAGTAGACAGTTGTAGGGGAGAGGAGGCAAATGCGGTTAGCAACCCCACCAGGGAGTAGTCTCACCTCACACTTGATTCCAAGTCCACACTTGACCCAGAGCACACCAAGGGAATATCTGTGTGTGAGATGGTGTTTACAGAGTACTCATGCCTGTGTGGCAAGTTATCAACACTAGAAACCAGCAAATGGCAAATCTTGGGGTTCTGGCTATTGACTAATAGGAATGACACAACAGTGTGATACCCACCCAAGACCCTCTGCCATTTTTTTTTTTCTATTTCTAGCCTGACTATGGGGCCAGACTTTGTCATCTCTTCATCAGACAAAAAACCTCAAGTCTTGCTCCCCAACTCTTACAGCAAGGGCACCAGCATAGCATGCTAGCTTAGAGAATACTTATGAGGCATGCTTCTGAAGTTACGTGCCATGTGTTTCATTTAAATGTGCTGAGGCTTGGGATGTAGCTTGTGGTAGAGACTTGCCTAGCATGCGCAAGAACCTGGGTTTGATACCCAGCACTGCAAAACAATGAACACCTTTCGTAATTTTATATATCATATAATACTCTGGCTGTCTACTTCCTGTGATGTATTGCTAACATCAGGAGAAAGATGGCTGAGGTTGTGCACTGCATCACCAGGCTTTCTGGTCTCTGGTATTGGAGTCGGGTCCAGTCCATGTAAGTGAGCAGGTTTCTTCCTGAGGCACAAATGACCAAATTTGCCCTTGCATACCAAGGGTCTTTTTTAAAAAAAGCCAGAAGCCAGACTCGGTGTGGTGGTGCGTGCACTTGAGAAAAGTCACCGGGAGTTCAAGACCAACCTGAGGCTGTATAGTGATTTCCAGATCAGCCTGGGCTAGAGTGAGACCCTATGGGGTGGGGGTGGGGGACAGGACCAGGCTGATGGAGAACTGAGTACCTGGTCTCCAGCTCATTGTAGTAAACTCCATCACCCTCTCGAAAGATAAAGAAGTAGTTCTCCTCGTAGCCCTTGCTGGCTTTGTTCTTCACGTTCCAGTTGTACTCTCTAGCAATCTTGTAGTCATACCTAAGGATGAGGCGGAGTCAGCCTATGTGTCCCTGAGAAAATGAGACACTTCTCAATCCCCCAAACCTGACTCCAACCCACATACACATCATCTGGTGCATAGTCCATCTCCTCCTCCTGGTCCCGCTTTCGTTTCTTCAATGTCTCTTCCACAGGTAGAAAATAGGCCACAAACTGGTTCCCCTCCTCATCCATCATACCTCTGGTTGAGAGAAGAGGAACAGTAAAAGGTGAGGAAAGGAGCTGGGAAAATAACTCAGCAAGAATGAATGCTTCCTTTGCAGACATAGGGCCTATCTGTCCTGAACCCCCAACATCCACATAAACAGCTTCACCTCCCTCTAACGCCAGTTCTGTGGCGATCAGAAACTGGGAGAATCACTGGGCTTGCTCTGAACGCAGCTCCAGGTTCAGAAACCCCATCTCTGACTGTAGATGAGCAAGAGGGGAGCATGTAACGTTCCCAACAATCCAGAGGCTGAGGTGGGAGGATTGCCCCAGGAGTTCAAAGTCAGCCAAGGCTACAATGTGAGACTAGGGGGAAAGCGGTGGCCAGGGGAAGCAGGCCACAGTGGTCAGCAGGGCCACTGACCTGATCATGGCCTGAGACATCATCTCCAAGGCAGCTGCCCCACTAGTGTCCTTGGGGGCTGGGTCAGAGTCAAAGATGACCTGTGCACATGGGTTGATCCACATCTGGGGGAGGGCATTAAGGTTAGTCTGGTCGGAACAAGCACAGGAAGCGATCCCTTCTGCCTCCCATACTGAACCTGACCTTAAAGTCTGGGAAAACAGGCATGACCTCTACTGGTGTCACTCGAGGCTTGCTGTAATGCTGAGAGATCTGGTAGAGAAAACAAATGAGGAGGAAGAGATCAAGCCACACCATGCCTCTCTCCATCCCAGTTCCTCAATTACCGATTTCTGCGCGTCCTCAAAAGTCTTCTCAATGGCTGTGATCTGGCTGTCCCTGTCCTTGTAGATTTCCTCCTCTGTGAACTGCTGCTTCACAGAAACACCAATCCTACAAGTGAAGAAAAGGCCTTTAGGGGCCACTGCACATCTCTGAGTCTCCCTTTGCTTTCCCAAACACCTGCCTTCTACTTACTTGACCTCTGGCTTCTCGTTGGAGATCCCGTAACGGTTGAACTCAGTGGAAATGTACTCTGTCTTCCGCATCCATGGCACTACCTTTGCATGCTGCTGGGACCTAGAGTGGGCGCCCCAGGCACCTTCAGGACCCAGTGCAGGAGACTCTCCCGTCCCAGCCCCTATGCAGCACCCTCTCACCTCTTGGAGCTGGTGGGGGCCTGAATCTCCTCTTCCAGAAGCTTCTCATCGGCTGGATCCAGGAGCACTAGAGAGTGAGGGCCGAACCATGAGGGGAAGGAAGCCCAGGCCTGGCCCTTGCTGGTCTAGAGCAGACCCTCCCTGTCCACCTACCATTGGGATCAATACGGTAGGTGTCAGGGTTGATGAGGTCGATGGTGACCCCCAGGTCTGGCTCAGTTAGGAGGTCATGTTTGTGCTGTTTCTCCAAGGAAGTTGCTTTGTACTGAACAAACCTAGGTGGAGAAACGTGTCCACTGTAGTTTCCAGATCCAGCTTCACACCCATCGCCCTCTTCCCAGAAGCTAAGTGTCCCCCGTGTTCGAGTCTTCCCCAAATGGAAAGGAGGTTGGCTACTGCTTGCTCCATCTGTTAGTGTTTACTGGACGCCTATTGTGTGCTAGGTAGTACTGGGCCAGGCCTGAGGGAGGCGCTCTACTAGCCAAGCAGTCCTAACCCTCAAATAGCTTCTCCAGTCCCTGAGTTTACTCTCACCTGTTCTGGTCGAAGGGGTAGGTGATGAACTTGGGGTCGAATGGGATGTCAGGGAGGCTATTGCAGTACTTGACTCGGCAGACCACTCCGGACCTAGAAAGACAGTGGCTGAAAACGAGGACTCATGCTGGCACACGCCTTTAATCCCAGCTGAGGTAGAAGGATCACCATGACTTCCAAACCACCCTGAGACTAAGAGAGTTCCAGTTCAGCCTGGGCTAATTATTAGCAAGACCTTGCCTTGAAAAAAACAACAATTAAAAAAAACAAAACCACCTAGGGCTCAGACAGGAGAGATGGCTCAGCAGATAAGAATACTGTAACACCCAAACATGAAGGCCTGAGAGTGTCTGAGTTCAATTCCACACCCAGGTAAATAGATCTGTATCTGTGACCCCAATCCTGAGGGGAGCAGAGACTGGAGAATCACGAGGGCTACCAAAAACAAACTCTTTAAGAGTCAGTGACAGGATGAAGAGATGGCTCAGCGGTTAAGGCACTTGCCTCCAGTGCCTAAGGCCCTGGGTTCAATTCCCCAGGTCCCACATAAGCCAGACCCAAAAGGTGGCGGCCCTGGTGTTCTCTCTCTCTCTCTCTCTCTCTCTCTCTCTCTCTCTCTCTCTCTCTCTCTCTCTGCTTGAAAATGAATAAATATTTTTAAGAGTCAGTGACTTAATCTCACTGGTGAAGGTCTCCCTTTGCATGAGGGTGCTCCCATGGGTATACTGTTACAGGGAGGGAGAGAGGAGGACCTAGGTAAGCCTCTGCTGCTTCAGTGATGGCACAGTCCTGTAATTCCAGCACTTTGAGGCAATGAGACTCCAGTGCCAGGCCCACCTGTGCTCTGTGCACCCTGTCTTAAAAACATAACAGGGAGGCTGGAGAGATGGCTCAGTGGTTAAGGCACTTGCCTGCAAAGCTTAACAACCCAGGGTTTGATTCACCAGTACCCACAGAAAGCCAGATGCACAAAGTGGTGCATGCATCTGGAGTTCCTATGTAGTGGCTGGAGGCTCTGGGATGAGCCATGCTCTTTTTCTCTGCTGGCAAATTCAAAAAAAAAAATTTAATGAAAATACACCCACAGTTGGGAGTGATGGTTCTCACCTTTAATCCCAGCACTCAGGAGGCAGTAGGGTTCAGAGCCAGCCTGAGACATGATAAATTCCAGGTCAGCCTGGGCTAGAGACCCTACCTCAAAAAACATACCCAAAATGGGACGCTGGAGAGATGGCTCAGTAGTTAAAGATGCTGGCTTGCAAAGCCTGAAGGCCTAGGAGTCAATTCCTTAGTGCCCAGGTACAGCCAGATGCAGAAAGTGATCTATGCATTTGGAGTTCATTTACAGCGGCAGGAGGCCCTGGCACACCCATCGACCTCCCTGTCCCCCCTCTCTGCCTCTTTCTGTCTCTCAAATATTAAAAGGTGCTAGTTTGCAAAGCCTGAGAAGTCAGGTTCAATCCCCCTGTACCCACATAAAGTCAGACACACAAACTGGTAGGAAGCCCTGGCACCCCCATACTCTCTGATTAAAGGGGGGGCTGTGAAGTGCATGCTTTGCAAACGCACGGGCCCAAGTTCCATCCCAAAAGCCACACAAAAATGCTGAGCACAATGACAGGCACCTGGGGAGGCAGACAGTAGGATCCTTGGGGCAGTGTATGTACACTGGCCGTCAGCCTGGCCAGTAAGACCCTGTCCAAAGAGGGGAGTGGTGCCTTAGAACAGGACCAGACGTTGCCTGGGCACGTGTACTTGCACACAAATAAGTGCATAAACCAAGCCCCTCCTGCCCCCCACCCCTCCAGGTAGGTGCTGTGGGGCTTACCTCTCAGGCAAAGTCCGGTGGGAATTGGGCCTGGTGGGAAGAGAGACACCAGAGGATGGCCACTGAGTGGGAGGGAAAGACCTCCTCCAAACTTGGGGGG
>PVHP010009392.1:0-50547 GCA_004024765.1 Zapus hudsonius | reverse complement strand
GTCTGTATTAGTCCTTGTGGCAAGGGATCCTGTATATCTTAGTACTCATCCCGGTCTTCCTGGCCCAAGTGTGTTGTTACTGATGGGTGCCATGCCTCCGGACAGTCTCCCCCACCACGGCTCTCACAATCTTTCCGCCCCCTCTTCCGCTCAGTTCCCTGAGTCGTGGTGGGTGAGTATTAAGGCTGCTTTAATGTTGTGAGCTTAGGGGTCTTTGTGTCTAAAATCCTTGGTTTGGAACTCACTCTGTAGCCCAGGCTGGCCTTGAACTCATGGTGATCCTCCTACCTCAGCCACCACACCCAGCCCTTTGTGTTTTGGGTTTTTTGTTGTTGTTTTGAGACTGGGTCTTGCTGTGTATCCTTGGCTGGCCTAGAACTCACTAGGTATTCCAGGATGGCCTCAAGCTCACAGCAGTCCTGTCTAAGACTGCCAAGTGCTGGAATTACAGGTGTGAGTTACCGCACCCAGCCCCGGCCCTTGAAAACATTTTTTCTTGAGACAGTGCTAAATGGTCCAGACTGGCCTTGAACTCTCCACCCTCCTCCCTAGCCAGGAATTGTAGTATTGGAATTGTAGGTGTGCCCACCATGTCTAGCCCACCTGGCACTCTGAGCTCACTTCATCCTTCCAGCATGCCCGGGGTGCAGGTGATCCCATTAAACACATTGGGAAACTGAGGACTTGGGAGGTGGAAAAGCCAGTGGCAGAGAGGGGTTTGAATCTATGGGCTCCTTCCTTATCCACAAGCAAATGGGTTTTGTGGGAACCTCTAGACCTCTTCCAGTAGAGGTCTTCTTCATTTTAAGAAATTTACCAGGGGGAGCCTATCACTGGGGACTCCCTTGGGTGGGAGGGAGAGGCTTATTGTGGCCTCCCCACCCCCAGCATGGCACCTCCTCTCCAGCTACCCTGGCCCTCAGACAGCCCCTAGGACAGGGGCCTGGCCAACATGGTTCAGGAATCCTGAGAGCTGAGCAATGTGCTCTCAGAGTGGTGAATGTGAGGCCCTGGACACGCAGGCCCTGCCTCATCCCCAGCAGCTGGGAGAGTACGCAATTTGCCCAAGGTCATGGGCACAGCTGGAATACAAACCCAGGCCAGTCTCAGACTGGCTTCCCCACACTCATTGTCCCAACCAGGGCTCAGAAAGGACAACAGAGGAGACAATGGCTCCTTGCTTCCTGCCCAGAGATGAAGGCCATCCTGACACAGACCCATCCACCCTGCCTTCTTTTTCCAGAACAGTTTGGGGTCACTGCACAACTGGATAGACCTCCGTCCCAGTTTCCCCAGAACACTAAGCCCTGCTCTCTCCCCATCCACAAAGATCAAATTGCTAGTCAAACCATGTGGTATACGCGGCCCTTGTGCTCCCCAGCCTCAGGAAGAGGCACCTCCACCTGCCATGTGTGCAAGGGATGAAAGATTTTGGGGTTCAGATTATGAGGCAGGATTTTAGGGCTCAGGGGTTCCCCAAGACTTTGTACCCCAACCTTAGGGTTCTTGTCCATTTTAACAAAGACTAAATAAATAGATTCTGAGAAGGATAAATTATTAATTTTGAGTTTATTTAGGGAAGAACTTATAAATTATGAGATTTATTTGCAAGACTTGGTATCTAGAGGAAAGCTAGAAAGACTCGGGCCAGAAGGAATTCCTCTTTTTGCCCAGCTGGAAAAAGAGAGATGGGGAAACAGAGTTAGAGAAATCTCCAAGAGAGAGCCCATGAAGTGGGCACATATGGGAGCTCAGGCCAAAAGATTCCGAAGAAACACATGTGCTAAAGCACACATGTTGTGGGCAAGAAAGCACTAAGAGAGACCAGGAGAACAAGAGAGCCATTACCCATGTGCAGACCCAGAGTTTGGAGGAAAATCATACATGTTACAGAGCAAGAAAGCATCTGAAAACCAAATACATGTAAGAAGCAAGCAAAGAAATACCCAGGCAAGTAACAAGAGCCAGGCTGGGGGCTGAGGGGTACTGACACACAGGACCATGCCCAGGAAGACCCCTTTTATGACCAGCTGTCCAGTTAGGATGAAGCTTGCTTGCCACCAGCCTCAGACCTGATTGGTTCATGGGCTCACCTATCTGTGTTAGATTGGGGAAGAGGTAGGGGTGCTACATTGCATGTAGCCATCTTAGGTGAGACTGGATCAGTGCTGAGTTCAAGTTTTGCCAGGACAAGCCGGGTAGCATCTCTGTTCTCTCTTTGGACTTCTGTCCCTGGCTGACAGCCTTTAAAAAGCTACTGTATCTCCTTCACAAGCTGGGGACCGAGGAAGCCACCTTGCCACTTCCTCTGGACCCCTACCTTTTCCAAAGATCCACAGTGGCAGAGACTGCTGGCTGTCCCCCCAGCATCCATTCACCTCTTCTCCCACAGTTACAGAACTTCTGGTGACTCATGTCACTCAAATGGAGACTACATTTCCCAGCCTCCCTTGGGGCCAGGGGCCCAGGTAATTAAATTCTGGCCAGTGGGAAAAGAGGCAAAGTGAGGGCGGCTTGCATCTCCTCTGGTGGGCTTCCCAGTAGCTGGAGGGCAGGACTGGTCACCATCAGAACACAGGTAACAGTTTAGAGATGGAGGAGCCTGAGTCCCTCCTGACACTCTGCACAAGCAAACCCAAACAGAACGCCTGCCCCAGCCAGGAAAGCAGGACTGGGCTCAGCCGAGGAGCATTTGCTTAGCAAGCAAAGCCCTGTCTTCAGTTCCCAGCACTAAAGCAATACTACAAAGCCAAGAAGGGGAAGCAGCCCTGATGGACACCCAGCTTCTTTCACTTATATATATTGGCTTTTGGGAGTCTCACTCTAGCCCAAACCTTAGTCCCAGGCCGGCCTCTATCTCACAACCGATCCTCCTACCTCTGCCTCCCAAGTGCTGGGATTAAAGGCATGCCCCACCACACCCAGCTTCTACAATATTTTTTAATTAATTAATTAGCAAGACAGAGAGAGAGAGAATGGGCACACCAGGGCCTCTACCTTCTGCAAACAAACTCCAGATGCATGTGTCACTTTGTGCATCTGGCTTTACATGGGCACCGGGGAATGGAACCCAGGGAGTTAGTCTTTCTAGGCCAGCGCCTTAATTGCTGAGCCACCTCTCCAGCCCTAAGGATATATGTTTTCTTATTTATTTATGTCTGAAACAGTGTCTCATGGAGCCCAGGCTGGCCTCAAACTTTGTGTCACTGAGCAAAACCTATGAACTCCCGTTCCTCCTGCCTCCTCCGCCTTCCTGGGGCTGAGGCTGAAGCATGTGCCTCGATGCCCAGGCCATCTAGCTGCCAGCCTTCACCGCTGGGCCCCAGGCAGAGGCCTGCGGTGGGTCATTTGAATGCACCGGGGCCTCAGCACAGGCTCCTGCCTCAAACCCTTCCTTCCTCCCTTCATTTCCCAGCTTCCCATTCTTTCAGATCTCAGTATGGCGCCTGTCGGGTGGAGCACCCAAGGGTGCCAGAATCTTCTCCTGGGAATGTGTATCACAGTTGTGACTCAAGTCCCACGAGGACCCTGACTTACACCCGCTCGCAGGCTTCTCACTGCAGCTTGCTGGCAATGTGGGCGCAGAGTTGCAGCCAGCGGAGTGGGGAGACGGGTGCTTAAACCTTCTCCAAGCTGTTCCCACCGTGTCAGGAACTAAGGCTGCAGGGCCCTAGAGAATGGGCTGCATCCTCAGAAGACCCGACAGCATTCCAATATCAGTGAGAGTGTCATTGTGACTCCCCATCCCACCTTTGGTGGGCTTTTCAGAGTCTCTTGGGAGGAAATATCCTAAGAGGGAGATCTGACCCACCCTGATTTGGGAAGGAAAAAGGGTCACCTTGTCTCATGAATATGCCCCTACCTCGGAAATATTCGTGTAGCTTAAAGCCCGCAGAGCAGAACTCACTGGGCAGCGCCTTACCTCTCTTGGGAGTATTTGCTTTGCTTAGCTGAGCAAAATAAGCTTCTGTTTAAACCATCCATGTCTCTTGGCTGAATTCTTTCCTTGGAGGAGACAGGAGCTGAGAGACCCCATTAACAGTAAGAGCAAACTAGAAGGGACTGAACAAGAGGAAAGTCACTATGGGTTAGGCCAGCAGGGAGGACTGTGCCGCTGCTCAAAGGAACAGCAAAGTGAGTCCCAGGACACCAGGCTAAGAAAACAGAGCAAGAAGAAAATCCAAGAGGTGGGCTGGAGAGATGGCTCAGCAGTTAAGGCACTTGCCTCCAGTGCCTAAGGCCCAGGGTTCAATTCCCCAGAACCCACATAAGCCAGACGCACAAGGTGGTGGCCCTGGTTCTCTCTCTCCCTCCCTCCCTCCCTCCCTCTCTCTCTCTCTCTCTCTCTCTCTCTCTCTGCTTGAAAATGAATAAATATTTTTTTTAAAAAAAGAAAATCCAAGAGGCAAGTGTGCCCTATATTCTCATGCCTCCCTCAAGAGGGAAGAATCTGACAGCGTAGGAGGGTGGAGAAGGCAAGGTTCTGAGTGCATCTTGGTTTTGGTTTGTCTTTTTATTTGTCTGGGGTTTTTTGGTTGTTGTTTTCTAGTCTTTTTGTTTTATTTTGTTTTGTTTTGTTTTTCGAGATAGGGTCTCACTCTAGCCCAGGCTGACCTGGAATTCACTATGTAGTCTCAGGGTGGCCTCGAATTTACAGTGATCCTCCTACCTCTGTCTAGTCTTTTCAAGACAGGGTCTCACTAGATAGCCCAGAGTGTCCTCAAATTCACAATCCTTCTGCCTCAGCCTCCCAAGTGCTAGAAACACTAGCCTGGGCCACTAGGTTCGGCCTCCCTGAGTATATTTTATTCTAGAGTTTTTATTTTATCAATGTGAATATTTTACAAAATAATGAAGCAATCCCTTAAACTTAAAGCACACAGGGGCTGCAGAGATGGCTCAGTGGCTAAAGGTGCATTCTTTTATTTTTAATATTTTATTTATTTGCAAGCAGAGAGAGGAAGAGGGAGAGGAAGAGGGAGAGAGAGGAATACATCAGGGCCTCTAGCAAGTGCAAATGAACTCCACATGCATGTGCCACTTTGTGAATATAACTTTACATGGGTACTGAGGAATCAAACCCAGGTCGTTAGGCTTTGTAGGCAAGTGCCTTAACCACTGAGCAATCTCTCCAGCCCCTAAAGGTGCTTTCTTGAAAAGCCTGATAGTTTGGGTGGGTTTGATTCCCCAGCACCCACATAAAGCCAGATGAACAAAGCCGCACATACCTCTGGAGTTCCTTTGCAGCGGCAGGAGGCTCTGGTGCTCCCATCCTCTCTCTGTCTCTCTCCCTCAAATATATAAATAAAAGTATTTTTTAAATTAGGGTGCAGAAGAGATAGCTCAGCAATTAAGGCACTTGCCTGTGCCTAATGACCCAGGTTTGATTCCCCAGTGCTCATGTAAAGCTAGATGCACAAAGTGGTGCATGCATCTGGAGTTTGTTTGCAGTGGCTGGAGGCCCTGGAATGCCCATTCTCTCTCTGTCTATCTCTCTTCTCTTAGTCCCTCCCTCCCTCCCTCTCTCTCTCTCTCTCTCTCTCTCTCTCTCTCTGCTTGCAAATAAATAAATAAGAATATTTTTGCCAGGCGTGGTGGCGCATGCCTTTAATCCCAGCACTCGGGAGGCAGAGGTAGGAGGATCACTGTTGCGGTCAGCTTTCTAGTTGCTGCACAGAAAGAACCCAAGCAAAGCAGCTTGTGGAGGAATGGGTTTATTTGGTTTACGGACTCAAGGGGAGACTCCATCCTGGCAGGGAAAACGATGGCATGAGCAGAGGGCTGGACATCACCTCCACCACAGCACTGGAAACTAGAAAGTGTGCCAGATACTGGCAAGGGGAAGCTGGCTTATAATCCCCATAAGCCCGCCCCCAACAACACAGCTCCATCGAGGTTGTAAAATCCAAACTGCCATCAGCTGAGGATCAATTACCCAGAACACATTCATTTGTTTGTAGGGGACACCTGGATCAAACCATGACAATCACCATGAGTTCAAGGCCACTCTGAGACTACATAGTGAATTCCAGGTCAGCCTGGGCTATAGTGAGACCCTACCTCGAAAAACCAAAAAAAAAAAAAAAAAAAAAAGAATATTTTTAAAAAATTAAACAAGCCTGGCATGGTGGTGCACACCTTTAATTCCAGCACTCAAGAGACAGAGGTAGAAGGATCACTGTGAGTTCCAGGTCAGTCTGGCCTAGAGTAAGATCCTACCTTGAAAAAATAAAAAGGGAAGAAAAAAATTAAACACAAGCTGTAAACTTGGCTGCATGTAACCTTGTCTGACAGCACAAAGGCTAAGGAAGTGACTTTAAAACAGAGTGCTGGAGAGATGGCTCAGTGGTTAAGGTGTTTGCCTTACCAAGCCTGATGACCTGGGTCTTGAGTCTGCAGTTCATTTGTAGCCGAGGCTAGAGGACCTAGTATGTCCTCTCTCTCTCTCTCTCTCTCTCTCTCTCTCTCTCTCTCTCTCTCTCTCTCTCTCTTGAAAATAAATGAAAATATTTTTAAAAACAGCTTTTTGTTTGCTTACTTGTTTGTTTTGAGACAGAGTTTCACTCTCACTACATATCTGAGGCTGACCTTGAACTCACTATGCAGCTGAGGCTGGCCTCAAACTTGGGATTTTCTTGCCTCCTCCTTCCAAGTGCCAGGATTCCAGCTGTGTACCACCAAGCCCAGTTTAAAACAGCATTTTGATTGCATGTCACTAATGGGCTGGACTGAAGGACCACAAAACCCCAGGGAACAGAATCTCAAACTCAGTCACTTGCTGGTAGAAGACACTATGTGTTCTTTGAAGCTATTGATTTTGTTTTCGTTTTTCGAGGTAGGGTCTCACTCTAGCCAGGCTGACCTGGAATTCACTCTGTAGTCTCAGGGTTGCCTCGAACTCTGGTGATCATCCTACCTCTGCCTCCCAAGTGCTGGGACTAAAGGCGTGTACCACCATGCCCAGCTCTGCTGGCTTTGTAACAGGGGACAAAGAGGAATGTAAAACAGTAGCCCCAGCACTCAGGAAGCTGAGGGCAGAGGACCGTGAGTTTGAAGTCATCCTGGGTTGCATACAAGATTATGTGTATGTGGGGGGTTCATGCAAATAAGCAAACAACCTCAAAAGAGAATTATCTGTGTTTCCAGGTCTAAAGTCCGGCTGCAGGGACAACCTGGGAGCAATGAGAATACTGATGTCTGCATCGTGTTCCCTTGTGCGGAAATGGCTGGTTCTGGGTAGAAAGTGTGGAAGACAAGCCTGCAGCGTGGTGTCATGGGGAAATCAAGGAAACAGACTTGCTGAGTTTGGGTCAAAGGACCAAGGATCCAGGGTAAAGGACTTCCATTTGCTTGTCCAAGGCACAGATCTGAGCACTTTACAAGTATTAACTCAGCCTCAGGAAAAAGACTTGGCATCATTAATTCTGACAACAAGCCTGTTAGAGAGGGTGTGTGCTTAGAGTGATTTAATGGATTAAAAAAATGAGTAACATTTTTTTTGTTGGGTAACAACTAAGAAAACTGCCCAGGATCTGCAGCTGCTGGGTGGCTAATTTGGGTAGTGTCTCTGGAATCTTCTAAGCTGCTTCCTCATTAATGTAGGGTCTTCAGCAGCAAAGGAGAATGAGAAAGCGTAGGACTCCCCAAGTCTTGCCATAGGCCAGAGTGAGTGTGTTCAGAACCACGCACAGCACCTGCTGTGGTCCCCTGCCTGCCCTCCCCCGGGGGCCCAGAGGCTGGCTCTGCTGGGAACCCAGTGCCCAGAGTGTTAGGCCCATATCTTGGTCAGCTGCAGACCCAGATCATGCCCAGCTTCCCTGCCAGTCATGTCGAAGGCTCTGTTCCTCAAAATCACCCCTCCATAGCAGGGATCACTCAGCCAGGAGGAGCGAGCGTTCCCACCTCCCAGTTGGGAAAACTGAGTCTGGGTAGGTGCTGAAGCACAGTACTCCACCTTTGACCCCATATCTGTGCCCTGGCTGGGCCTCATCTTTTCCACTCTTTGGCTCAGCCTCCTGGCAGTGAAGGGGGGTGAGGGCAGGGTGTTGGGGGCATGTGGATGAGTGAGTCAGCCTTATTTTGTGGGTGTAATTTCCCCAGCCACAGCTGGCACTGGGAGGAAGTTGCTGGTGGGACGAGTTAAAGGTAAAATGAGTGTTTTCCAGCAAGAAGGGACCAGCTCTCCTCCACTCTGCCCGCCTTCCATCCCATTGCAACCTCCAGTACATCTGACCACATCTACCTCCAGAGACTCCGGGAACCTGTCCCCATTTCTGCCTCAAAAAAGGCACCACTCGCTCTCATCTGGACTGTGGGGACCCTCCCCACTCCCCCACCCTCCACCCCTGTCCCCGTTCCTTCCTCACCTCCCTCAACGCAGCTCTGCAAGAGATGCAGGTGCAGAGCCCAGACATGCTATGAGTGCACAGGTCTTGTGACAAACTGGAGAAATGCCTAATTTAGCTACTTGCAAAATCCAACACAAGCCTCCTTTCTTCCCAGACTTAGCTTCCCTTCCTCCTTTGCACAACCAGCAAGGCACAGCCCTCACTTTCCAGGACGCCTGGCTGCCCTCCACCCCCACCGTAGTTCTGCTGGAGACCGTTGAGAGGCAGCAAATCAATGATTGAAGATTGTCCGCTTGGGCAGAGACTAACAGGTGGGGAAATAAAAAGGAGGGAAGCACTCCAGACCAAAAGGGATGTGAGCGATGTACCAACCAAACAGTGTGTGCATTTTGTCTCATGACCTGAAGCAACCACCCATAAGAACATGTCTGGGCTGGAGAGATGGCTCAGCAGTTAAGGGACTTGCCTCCAGTGCCTAAGGCCCTGGGTTCAATTCCCCAGGACCCACAGACCCACATAAGCCAGACCCACAAGGTGGTGGCCCTGGTGTGCTCTCTCTCTCTCTCTCTCACTCTCTCTCTCTCTCTCAGCTTGAAAATGAATAAATAAATTATTTTTTTGAAAGAACATGTCTAGAATAAGACTGTAAGAATATGTCTAGGGGCTGGAGAGATGGCTCAGTGGTTAATGTGATTGCCTCCAGAGCCTAAGGACCTGGGTTCAATTCCCTAGTAACCACATAAGCCAGATGTACAAAGTGACACATGGATCTGGAGTTTGTTTGGAGGTCCTGGTGTGCCCATGCGCTCGCGCTCTCTCTCTCTCTCTCTCTCTCTCTCTCTCTCTCTCTCTCTCTCTCTCTCTCTCTCTCTCTCTCTCTCTCTGAATAAAATGAATAAAATGCTTTAAAAAAGAACATGTCTAGAAGACTGTCAGGGGCGAAAGCTTTTGGGGCCTTTGGAGGCCCCCCCTGGCTTAATCTCAGGACGGCACCTGACAGCTTGCCACGAGGGGCTTAGCTTAATGAGTTTCAGGAGGTGATCTCGATTGGCCGTTATGCACAGGTTCTTCCCATTAGCCCTCTGATTGGCCAGGAGGCTCTATATATACTGCCTCGTTCCCCGCAATAAAAGGCACACCTTCATCAACCCACAAGCGGTGTGTGTGTGTGTATTTATATGATCACTGTCCTCCGCGGGCGGCTGGGCAGTGATAGAAGATGACCAGAAGAACATGTCTAGGGCCCGGGAGATGGCAAAATGGGAGTCTTGTTGCCACACAAGCACGAGGGCCTCGGTTCAGGCCCCCAGAACCCATGGCCGAGAGGCAGAGACAGGAGCAGGCTGGCTCGTCTCGCCTAATCCATGAGCACTAGGATCCGTGAGAGACCCTGTCTCAAGGAGCAAGGAGAACGAAGGAGAGAGGAAGATCCCCAGTGTCAACCTTTGGCCTCCACATGCACCTGCACATGCATGGATACACACACACATGCTCCTGCATGTACACGGACACGCACAACACACATGTACACATGCCCCTGCACATACATGGACAAACAACATGGACACACACACACATGCACCTGCACATACATAGCCACACACACACCTACTCATGTTCCTTCATGTACATGGACACACACATGTACACATGCACCTGCACATACATGGACACACCTGTACACATGTTCCTGAACATACATGGACATGCACACACACAGGAAGCCAGGTGTGGTGATTTGAGTGCGATATCCCCCATAACCTACGTGGTTTTTAAAGGTATTTTAGCCAGGTGTGGTGGCACTCACCTTTAATCCCAGCACTCGGGAGGCACAGGTAGAAGGATTACTGTGGGTTCGAGGCCAGCCTGAGACTGAATTCCAGGTCAGCCTGGACTAGAGCGAGACCCTACCTCGAAAAACAAAAAAAATAGATTAAAAATTTTATTTGTCAGGAGAGAGAGAGAGAGAGAGAGAGAGAGAGGGAGAGAGAGAGAAGGGAAAGGGAAGATGAAGGAGGAGGAGATGAAGGTGGAGGAGGAGAGAGAGGAGCAAGGGGGATGAGGGGAAGAGGAGAGAAGGAGTTCACTGCGCATGAACTCCAGACGCAGGCCTCACTTTGGGCATCTGGCTACGTCACCGTGAATGGCAGCGTGGTTGGTGCCAGTGAAGAGCATGACGGGGCTGGGACGATGGCTCAGTGATGAGCGATGCTTGCTTGAAAAGCCTGCGGCTTGGATTCAGTTTCCAAGTCTCCCACATAAACCAGACAGGAAGTGCTGCAAGTGTGTGGTGTTCATTCGCAGGGTCAAGAGGCCCTGGCATGCTCACCACAAAGAAATCAATCAATCAAAGCTTAAAAGAGCCGAGGCTCTGCCCCTTGGCCCACCCACTAACGAGGAGACAGTGATCTTTGTTAGTTGGTAGCTCCTGTGTGTTCTACTTTGTGTACACACGGTGGAGGAGAATGGACGCTTTCGAGCTAAGGAGCCTGGTGTACGCCCACCCGATGACACTTCCTTGCTGGTAACCTTTGGCAAGTCATTTTGCCACCATGTGCCTCAGTTTCCCCATCTGTCAACTGGGGACAATGATGTTACAGTAGACAAGAGTTAACACTTAGGATCCACCATATCCCAAGTTCTAAAGGAACAGCAGCTCTGATTATTGCTATTGGGCTAATATTGGGGGGGGTGTCATAATTTTTATTTTTTTGTTTTTTTTCAAGGTAAGGTCTCACCCTAGCCCAGGCTGTCCAGGAATTCATTCTGTAGTCCCAGGCTGGCCTCGAACTCACAGTGATCTCCTACCTCTGTCTACCAACCGCCCAGCGGTTTTCAAGACTTTAATATTTAATTTATCTGAGCAGATCTGAACCTGCATCTTTTGGGGGTCACCAGAGGTGTTTTAGTTTGGGTTTGGTTGTTTAGTCACCAGATTCTGTAAAGTGTAAACTTTACGTTTCCTTATTTTTCATATTTATTTACGTGCTCACGAGACACACACACACACACACACACACACACACACACACACACACACACACACACACCCCTGGCTTCTTGTTGCTGCAAATGAATGCCCATCTAGCTTTATGTGGGAGGCTTGGAACTGAACTGGGGCTGGCAGGCTTTGTATTCAAGTGCCTTTAACCACTAAGGCATCTTCTCAGTCTTTTCTTTTTGAGACAGGTCCTCACTATGTAACCCAAGGTTGGACTTGAACTCTAGGAAATTCCCCTTCCTCAGTCTCCTGGGTGCTGGGATTGAAGGTGTGTGTGTGTGTGTGTGTGTGTGTGTGTGTGTGTGTGTGTGTGTGTGTGTGTTACCATGCCTGGGTTTTGTCATTCTTTAGTGGGTTTTTGCTGTTATGACAAGGTCTTACTATGCAGCCCAGGCTGAACAGGAAGTGAGTAAAGATCCTCCTATGTCAGCCTTCTTAGTACTGAGATTACAGTCCTGCCCACTGGACTCAGCTCAGGAATTATTTAGGTATAATTCACATCCATCAGATTCACCTATTTGGGGGCTGGTGAGATGGCCCAATGGGTAAGAGCGTTTGTAGCTCAACCATGAGGGCCTTTGTTGCTCCGAGTTCCATTCCCAAGAACCCATGTAAACAGCTAGGCTTAGCCCAAGTCCTGTGGAGGCACACGATTTCACTGGGTTCACAGGTTAGCCAGTCCAACCAAAAATGGCAGCTCTGGGTTCAGTGAGAGACTCTGTCTCAAGGAAACACACAGATCAGCAGTAAAGAAAGAAACTGGAAATTCTCCCCTGGCTCTGCACACATGGGGCAGGAGCATGTGCACACATGCCCACACTCGTGTACCCACATATTACGCACACACATGTGCACACACACACACACATACACTATGCAGATACATGCTGTAGTAGACAGCTCCACGTCCCTGGGATGGATAATCCAAACTAGACACGGTTTATGGAAGGAGTTTATTTCAAGCTTACAGATCCAGTAGAAAGGTCCATCGAGGTGGAAGAGGCTGGCTCCCATTCATAAATCCAAGCAGAGAGAAACCATCACCAGCCAGCAAACACCAAAAACGACAAGCACAGGCAGGCAGCCAGCAGCAGAGACACTCCCCCCGCCCCCCCCCTCCCTCCCCACAGAGCTCGGACTTCTCTACATACCTTGGGGCTGGAAGCCCAGGATCTGCCCCAAGTGACACCTCCTCCAGCCAGGCATCTGAAGACCCAAGTAAAAAGCTTTTAAAATTTTATTTATTTGTTTGTTTATTTATTTATTTATTTACAAGCAGAGAGAGAGAGAATGGGTGCACCAGGGCCTCCAGCTGCTGCAAACAAACTCCAGATATATGTGCCACTGTGCATCTGATTTAATGTGGGTTCTTGGAGAATCAAACCTGGGTCATAAGGCTTTGCAGGCAAGCACCTTAACTGCTGAGCCATCTCTCCAGCCCCCAAGTTACAAGCTTTAATAAAACACCTGGGTCTATGGGGGACATACATTCAAACTACCACATGCAAACAAAAGATTCACCCATTTGAAATGTACACATTCATGCATTTTTATTGTTCCAAAACAAGTGAGATTAGTATAGGTTAAATGAGACAAACATTGTTAATTTGGCAAGATTCTAATGGGTATATCCTCTCTGTAGAACTCTGGTTAGTGGGTGTTTTCCCTTGGAACCCAGGTTCTTGGTCCTCGTATGGGTTTACCATGAATCCCAGTTCCAGTGAAGGTTATCTGCCACTGAGCTGATCTCTTAGCCAATCAGCAAGCTGTTGATTACCTGCCTAGGTTTAGCACCACTATTGCACAGATGCGCCGTTTCTTGGCTTTCTGGTCTCTGCCATATAGCAGTGTCTTCAGAAGGTTATTTTTTTTTTAGCATATCCACAAGAGCCGTGTGATTATCACCACAATTTTATTTCTATTCTGTTCTTTTCATCACCACAACTTTAAAACATTACCTGAGCCTGGACAGTGCTGGAGAGACCGTGGAGCAGGGGGTACCCTGAACTCACTATGACTTCTTATATGGAGGAGATTTGCCCATCGGGGCCCCACCTCCCCACTGCTCTCCCAGGGTTGGACTGACAGGCAGACTCTGAGGTGTTCCTGTTGAGCCCACAGCCACCAGCAGGCCTGGCTTACCGACATGATCTTAGCTGAAGTCATGTAGAATGTATCTTTAGAGAACAGCCCCCACAGCCCTCAGTGCCTCTTCCTGCCCAGCTCAATGATAGCCTGCCACCTTGTCCCTCCAGAGGGAGGGAACACTGGGTGTATACGGCGGGGGCGAAAGCTGCTACCAGGCCCACGAAGGGACAGTTAGAAACAAACTCATGGAACAGATGGCAGCAAAGGAAAGAAAATGAGAATAGCTCTGGGGTGTTCCATTTGGCCACTGGGGAGCCATTTACTGAGCTGGGTCAGGAAGGAAAGGGGCCCCAGCACCCCTGCACTTGTTACAATAAGGTCTGGCAAACCTTCTGGGCTCACCCAGCCGTCCTGTGGTCTTCAGTGACTTGCGTTGGGTCCGTCCTCTGGGTCTGTTCAGGGCAGGCACTGTGAGGGTCCAAGAGCAGAAGTCACCCCAGCTCCCAACAGGCACAGATCTGCAGTCAGCTTTCTCGATGCCGCCACAAAGAACCCGAGCAAAAGCAGCTTGTGGCGGAAAGAGTTTACGTTGGTTTACAGACTCGAGGGAAAGTTCCACGATGGCGGGAAAGACAGTGACCTGAGTAGAGGCTGTACATCATCTCTGCCACAGCAGGTAGCAAACAGCAGCAGGAAGGTGTGCCAAACACTGGCAAGGGGAAGCTGGCTATAACACCCAGAAACCCACCCCCAACAGTACACCTCCAACAAGGCTCCAATTCCAAAACTGCCATCCGCTGGGGATCAAGCATTTGAATACATAAGTTTCTGGAAGACACTTGGATCAAATCACCACACACAGGATAGGTAGGAAGCCTATACATGGGCTTTTGAAGTGAGTTTTGTTCCTGTTTTGGGAAAATCCTGCTGGCTCTCACCCACAGGGGAAACCCCAGCTCAAAGAGCATCTGACCCCAAGCTGAGACCCTGGAAAGACCCCCAAGAAACACTGAACCAGGACAGCATGGGTGAGGGGCTGAGGGGCTTCCCCCTGCAGGGAGACAGGAGAGTGGTAGAGGAGGGAATGAACACACTCCCCAGTTGGGAACCCTGGGACCTTCCAGGACACATTCTCCAGGGCCTTGCCACCTCCCGGGCTTGGTTTGCCCCTAGACCTCTCCGTTCCTCTCACCCACATTACCTCTCTAGCTCCCCATTCCAAATCTTTACACAGGCTTTTCTTTCCTCTGGAATATTCTTAGACTGGCTTCTTGGCAGATGTTAGGCCAGAGTCTCTCCCTGATGGCTCCAGAGCAGCCCGCCCCCCACTCCAGCGACCTTCTCTGAAATACTACATGGCTCACTAGTCTATTGATTTACACCCTCCTCCTCTCAAAGGGGAGTCCATGGTGGCTGGAATCTGGTCTTGGTCACAGCCCTGTCCCAGGACAAGGTGCATGCCTCCTGGATGGCTGATGATTCCTAGGATGGGTTCCCTGGAAAGAGACCTTAAGAGAGCCATCGGAGCTCCCAGAGTTGGTCCCTCGGGCACTCTAGTACAGGGCAGTAAACCTGCCCTCCCAAGGACGTCCTTGGGGCTATTTCTTGATCATTGCCAGGAGGAAGTATGGCCTCATATCCTTGAGAGAGACATTCTCATGAGCAGAGGAAACAAGGTGTCATGTCCAGAAGGAAGCGTGGCTCCCCATCAGGATAGAGCGCAGTCCTGTGCCAGGAGGCAGCATGGTCTCAGCTTCCAGGTGTTTTGGCATCAGCACATCCTAAAGTCCCCAGATCCAGAGCTCTGTCCACAGCTCAGTTGTCTGGCCCTCCAAGGAAGTCACCCAGGTGGAGGAGTTCCTCGAGGGAACAGTTAGGGGCATGCAGCAGAGGTGTCCTGAGGCAGAGAGCCATAGCCTACAACTGATGGGGGGTGGCTGGGTTTATCCATTACCCACTGTCCAGGTCTCTGCCTGTTCCCGGAGTTCTTCAGGGAGAATTCCCCAAAGGACCAAGGGTCCAGCCATACCATGGAAAGAGGCTGTGCCTCCCACACCTGGCCCATATGGGTGTGATCAGACAGACCGCTAAGCATCAATCTATACTTACTGAACCATTGAGGAGGCGGGGAGATACCCTCATTGCATTTTAAGATTGAGGCTGACGAGACGAGGACCTTCTTCTTTCCTTCTCATCCGGCTTTCCTGCCTGTATGCGTCCATTCATTTCCGAGTCTGTGTGTGCGCGTGCATGTGTGCGGTGAATGCACGTGTGTGTGCAGATGCATCCACCCCATGAGCACATGTGCAGAGACCAGAGGAGAATGTCAGGTGTCACCTCAATTGCTCATCTGCACATTTCCTTGAGACAGAGTCTCTCACTGTACCCAGAGCTTCCATTTTCAGTCAATGAGCCCCAGAAATTCTCTCTGGTTTCAGGCATGTGTAGTCACACCCAGCTGCAGGGTGACTCAGGTTCTCTCGGCCCTCATTCTTGTGCAGCAGGTGTTCTTACCCACTGAGCCATCTCTCCAGGGCCTCATTTGCTTTCTTCTTTTCTCGAAGTAGGGTCTCACTTTAGCCCAGGCTGACCTGGACCTCACACCGTAGTCCCGGGCTACAAATTTACAGTGATCCTCCTACTCTGCTGGGAGTAAAGGTGTGGGCCGCCATGCCTGGCTCTCATTAGCATTTACAGAGGACCCACTGGCTCTGAGTTCCATCGATGGAATGCACTGGTGGAGTAAGGTAAGACCTGGTGGGCAGGGACCACAGAGATGTGTCAGCAGGGTGGGGCTGTGGGCAGGCTTCCCAGGACAGAGCCTTGAATGGTGGGAAGTCAGCAGAAGTCCCAGGCCATGGAAACAGCTGATACAAGAGTTAGGAGCCCTATGGCCTTGATGGAGAGAAGGAAGGAGGAGGGGATGGAGATGCTGAGGGCGGGCTCAGTGGCCCCAAGGGTTTGGGAGGAACTGGAGACCTAGGGCTGAGACCTGCTTCAACAGGTCCTTTCTCTCCAGCTCCCCAGGCAGAACAGGGCAAGCCCGGTAGGACACAGCTCACAGTTCCAAACCCTCCCTGGGGTCGGAGCAGCAGTGAGAACAGAGCAAGCAGGTTCTCCTGAGCTCCAGGGGCCCAGCCCTTCGCTCACAATTCATTCCTGTTTGTTTTTTTTTTTTTTTTTTAGCCCAGGCTGACCTAGGAATTCACTATATAGTCTCAGTGTAGCCTTGAACTCAAGGTGACGCTCCTACCTCTGCCTCCTGAGTACTGGGATTAAAGGCGTGCATGTGGCAGCGTTGCTAGGGCTTGAACCCAAGGCTTCGTGCAGGCACGGCACACATCCTATCAACCCCAGATCTTTGTCTCCTCTTTTCCAGAAAGTTCTAAGCAACTGCTTGATTTATCTGTGTCCCAAGCCCACACTATGCATGAAGAAACTGAGGCTTGGCTAAACACCACGTGTTCTCCCTCATATAATGGCACATCCAGTAGCCATAGATTGTCACAAGAAAAACTTCAGTGCCAGGGATGGGATACCTTCCAGTGAGTTGTTGGCCAGGGAGGTTCCTGAGGCCCCAAAACATCACAGGTCATTGCCAAGGCTCTTGGTTGCCCACCAGAATGAGATGGTTGGACCCTATTGCTGAAGACCACACATGCTTGGGCTGCAGGTCACTGAGAAATCAAGCTGGAGCCGAGCTGGAAACCTCCTCCCTGTTAACCAGCTGACAGAAAGCTGGAAAAGCTACGGCTGCATGCGGCCCTGTGGAAGAGAGAAGTCATCAATGGTGGTGAACAGCAGTGGACCTTGCAAGCCTTAAGACAGGCCAGCCAGGCCAAATGTGCCAACTGGGGCAATAGTGGCACATCTATTGTGGGGAAACCAACTGCTCTCTAATTGGACTGGAGGCCTGCTCCCTGGGAGGGAATACATGCCTGGTACTGAAGACGTAGTCAAAAGCCTATGGTGAGGGAGGTCATGAGCCCTAGGGGAGTAATCCTGCTGTTATCTGGCTAAATACATATATTATACCCCCACCAAACTGCCTTATAAGTACTTTTTGTAAAAAGTGAGCAAACCCATATAAAAATGCTACTCTCACTTTGGCTAGAGAAGCTTCTCTTTTTCAGATGGTGGTGACCATTGAGTAACTCAAAAGACATCATAGTGCTGAGAAGAAGTGACAGTGGAGTGTTCAGCATTGGAACATCTCCATCACGCCTTCCAAGGCCCAGAGTCTATTGCAGAAGAGGAGGCAGAAAGACTGTAAGAGCCAAAGGAAGGGTAGGACTGCTTACAACAGAAACTTCCAGACCCAAAATGACCTTAAAATTCGTGACCTCGCAGTGCCTGATAATACCTCCACATAATGGGAGGAAAAGATGATGACACCGAAACAAAACAGAGACTAATTGAGAGGGGGAAGAGATATGGGGAGGGTGGGGAGGGAATCATGTGGTTTATGATATATAATTATGGAAGCAAATAAAATGTAAAAGAAAGAAACTGAGGCTTGGAAAGACTTCTCAGAGCTGGGATGTAGGGTCCATAAGCATTTCCTAGGCAGGGCAATCTGGTCCAGGCAGGGCCTGTCAGGACATGGGGGCAGCGGTGACATTAGCACCTCCCACTGCATCTCCCTGGACCTTCACATGTGTGGACTTGTGATCTTGTCTGGCTGGGCGAGGCAGTTACTACTGTGACCTCATTGGAGTGTCCCTTGGACACCTGGTTCTCCTTCACCTGCACAGGGCACTGGGACCCCCGCCTGGGAGGTACAGTGTAGCAGGAATGTGCCCGGATGGCATCTTCACTCAGGCACTGCTTTCCCTTCTGGAAGCTTCTCCCTGCCTGTAGTGAGATTGGATCCTGCCAGACCCCAAGACCCTAGGACCCGATCCCCAAGCACAGCCTTCAGCCAGCCCTGGGCCTCACAGTCTGAGGGAGAAAGCTTCTAGCTCTTTCCACTTTGGCTGTCTTCCCAGTCATTTTCATTGTTTATTTTCCTGGTATTTTATGATCTCACATATTTTATGCTACTTACATATTATAAATTCTTTTGTTGTTGCTGCCGCTGTTGTGAGGTAAGATCTCCACTCTGGTCCAGGCTGGCCATGAACTCACAACAATCCTCCCACCTCTGCCTCCTGAGTGCTGGACCACCATGCCTGGCCATATTATATATTGTTAGCATACAAAAATTCTTAGATCTATCATATATATTTGTGACATAGCCACAAATTATATTAATTAATATATCCTACTGTGTATTAATTCTATATACTACTGCATATTAATCTAATATTACATTGAGGCTCTGTAGTAGTCTTTCATTATGACAAGGAGATCTGTTAGACCTAACCCTCTGGTAGTATCAAACTCCAGGGCGTGCTGTTTCTCTGAAGTTATTAGCTTTTCTCATGCAGCTGCTTAAAAATGCCTGTATTGGAAAGAACACAGCACTGTCACGAAGGTGGGGTGTCGGTAATAAATGCCAGCTCCTGCTACCCTAGCTCAGCAGAACCAACTGTGTCTTGATACGTTCCCAATGAGACCTTGTCTCAAAAATAGTTTTCATTCAAGGGCTGGGCACACGGCTCAGCAGTTAAAGGCATTTGCTTACAAAGTCTGCCAGCCTGGGTTCAGTTTCCCAGCATATGCGTAAAGCCAGAGCAAAGTGATGCATGCGTTTATGGTCCCAGGGAGAACTCGAGCTCTTGGGTCAGCTAGCCTGATGTCACTTTGTAGTCTAGCCTGGAGCAGCAAGAGACCTTGTTCCAAAGGAGACAGAGCACAGACATCTCAAAGTTGTTCTCAGATCTCACGTGTGCCTTGGCGCATGCACACACACACACAAATGGTTTAAAAATCAACTCGTTAATTATATTTTCCACAAATTCTGCCATTTAAAAATTTATTGACTGTCCTTGGGAAGAGACTAGAGGGGAGGGACACTGAATTCCCTTTGATTTTCATCATGAGTAAGCGTCTTCTTTGAAGAAAGACATCTAACAAAGCACAAGAAAACACACCCACTGTGATGACTTATTAAGACACCATGACAACAACCTCCCCCCCAGGGAGGGGCATCACACTTAGCAAGTAGCACTGAGCCTGAGAAGCCAGCAGGTCAGAGGAGCCTGATCTTTCCCAAGCCCCTCAGCCCCTAAGCAAACCCCTCTAGGACGAACAAGCCACAGAGCCTGACACAGACAGAACCTTAGTGTCCATGACCTCGTACCCCAACTCCCTCCGACCCTCTTTATTGACACATGCGTCTGGAGTTGTTCATTTTCAATGGCAAGGGACCCTGGTGTGCCCATTCTCTCTTTCTCTCAAATAAATAATAATAACAAAGAAAAAAGGTCAAAGACCAAGGATGTAGCTCAGTGGTAGAACATTTGCCCATCCCGCACAAGGTCCTGGTTCAATCCCTAGTATGGAAAAAGAGAGGGGGGAGGAGGGGGAGAGGGGAGGGGGAGAGGGGGAAGGGGAAAGAGGGAGGGGAAGAGGGGGAGGGGGAGGGAGGGGGAGAGAGGGAGGGGGAGAGAGAGAGAGAAAGGAATCCAAGAAGAAAGATGCGTATAGCAGTCACTCTCATTCATTACTGGGACAAAATCCCCAACCAGAAGCATCTGATGGGAGGAAAGGGTTTTTTTCCATTTACAGCCTCAAAGGCACATTTCCTCATGGCGGTAAAGCATGACAGGACTGAGCAGGAAGCCTGGGTCACATCTCCACAGCAGCAGGAAGGACGCAGTCTGAGTGAGCTCTGAGCACCCAGTGAGCTGGACTATGGAGCCTCAAGGCTTGCCCAGTGACACACCTCCCAAAGGCCCCACTATGTTCCCCAGACCCATGAGCCTAGGGGAACAGTTCAATCAAGCCACCACAATAAGGACAGGGAAGTTTACTCTGGCAGCAAATAAGAATTACTTGGAGAGCTTAAAAAATAACTATTTCTAGGGCTGAAGAGATGGCTTAGTGATTAAGGCGTTTGTAGAGTTCCATTCCCCAGTGCCCATGTAAAGTCAGATGCAGAGGGTGCATGTGTCTGGAGTTCATTTGCAGTGGCTGGAGGCCCTGGTGCTTGCTCTCTCTCTCTCTCTCTCTCTCTCTCTCTCTCTCTCTCTCTCTCTCTCTCTCCCTCTCAAATAAATAAATAAAATGTTGTTTAAAAAATAACTATTTCTAGAGACTTCATCCAAGACCTCCTGAATCCTGCCTTGACCATTGTACTATACCCCCGCCCCAAGCTCTGGGAGTGATTTCTGATGTGTGTCAGGATTGAGAACCACTGAACCGGAGGAGAGGCTAGCCCTGGGGAAACTCCTTCATCGTGGTAACAACACTGATGTTTATTGGAGTTTAATTAACCTCAGTGGTTCTGTACTAGGTGTCAAGACTCATTGGCCACATCTCACAGATGAGGTATAGAAACAGGCAGTTGCCTGACATCACCTAATGTGGTCATTTTAAAGAAAGAGTTTATTAGGGCTCGAGACACGGCTCAGCCGTTAAGGACACTTGCTTGCAAAGCCTTCTGGCTCAGGCTCAAGTCCCTAGTGCCCACGTGGAGCCAGATGCACCAAGTGGTGCCTCGTCAAGAGTAGGTTTGTAGTGGCAGAAGGCCCTGGCATGCTCTCTCGCTCTCTCTCTCTCTCTCTCTCTCTCTCTCTCTCTCTCTCTCTCTCTCTCTCTCGATTGCAAATAAACAAAATTTAAGAGTTTTTAAAACTATTTTCACACATGTATGCATAATGTATTTTGACCATAATCCCTTTCTGTTACCTTTTCTTGTTCCCACCCCATCTCCCATCACTGAACCCCCTTTTCTTCCCAGCTAGTCCTTCTCCTAATTGGATGTCTTTCTTTATTTTTAAACTTTATTTGTATTTTTGCCCTCCCCCACCGACCATGGTTGACCCAATATTGTGCAGGTAAAGACATGTTTTTTGAGATCAGAAATGGAATCATCATGTCATGTCCAGAGGACAGTGTTGCACAGAATCCCTCCCCGTGTTCTGGGTCTGACATTCTTTCTCCCTCCTCTTCTGCTGTATTTCCTAAGCCTCAGAGAGGGTGACCCCCACCATGACACCCACCATGGCAATATGACTAACGCATGGCCCAGTCCTGGGGAGACATGAACACGTTCCATTCACTCCAGAAGGCACCCTCGCAGAACAAAGTAACAGTTGTTTCTCCCCAAGTCTACTTGGTGAGGCAATGAGTTTAATAGGGTCACTTGCAGGAGTGTGGGTATTCCAAGAGTTGCTAACAACTAGTGACAACTTCCCCTTGGCTATGGAGTCCCCTCCCACCCACAACATACACTGGCATTCCCCCCCAAGACCTTGTACTTCAGGACAGAACTGCATACAGCTGGCAGGAAGGAGCGGGAGGGAGTGACTGAGAGTCTAACGGACCCTCCCAACTCCTTCCAAGGGGCTCATCCAGGTGAGCTGGGCCATGGCTGGGATGCTCAGAAAACAGTGCTCCACAGCACCCAGGGGACCTGAGGAATCCCTGAGGAACCCACCATCTCTTTTCTCCTCCCTCCCTCCCTCCTTTCTTTCTTCTTGAGACAGGGTCTCACTGTGAGCCCAGTCTGCCCCCAACTTTCTTTCTTTCTTTTTCTTTTTTTGGTTTTTCAAGGTAGGGTCTCACTCTAGCCCAGGCTGACCTGGAATTCACTCTGTAGTCCCAGGCTGGCCTCAAACTCATGGTGATCCTCCTACCTCTGCCTCCCGAGTGCTGGATTAAAGGTGTGCGCCCCCAACTTTCAATACTCCAACCCTCAACCCTCAGCTTCCTAAGTGAGGTGGGGTGGGCGGAGGTTAGGCCTAAAGCTAAGTCACTTCTATCCACATTTTACAGATAAGGAAAGGGAAGCCTGAACCAGTGGGCTAAGACAAAGTCCAAGGTTGGGGGTGTGGCTCAGTTGCCAGAGTGCTTACCTAGCATGAACGAAGCCCTGGGTTCGATCCCCAGCACTGCATAAAGTTAGGTCTGGTGGAGTGATGGAGTGTGCCCATAACCTCAGAACGGGGGTGGAGGGCAGGATGATCAGAAATTCAAGGTCTTTCTTGGTTATAGTGAGTTTGAGACCAGTCTAGGCTAGAGACCTTATCTCAAAATAAGTAAATAAATAAATAATGAATAAGAGTAAAAAGACCGCATTTTAAGCTTGGGAGCGTCCATTGCCTGAATGCCTGATTATAAGGGGCTGAGCAAGGCTTCCTTGCAAGAAAATGGCTGTGTCTCAGCGTAAAACGACATACACTCTGTGCTCCACCTAGCCCACCTGTTTAATTCACCAGTGGTCTCATATCTCGTGTCAGGAGCTCCCCTAGGGACAAGCAGCTCTCACTGGGTTTTTAGATTTGGAGCCCGGTGACCTCAGGCGAGGCTGGGAGAATCAGCTGCAGGGCATCTCCCCTGGGGATGGCTGAGTCCTCTCCATGCCCCCCACTGCCACCCCACCACTGCAAGCTCTGTCTTGGGCAGTTCCTCTAGCCCTGGGGGAGTGGGCTCAGGTCCAGGCTGGCCCAGGGCAGACTCAGCTGGGCCCCAGCAGGCCCCAGGGATTTGAACTCACCCCACACCCTTAATTATCTTGCTGGCTAATGAACCTCTGAAAACCTCCAGCCCATCCCACAGGAAGGACTCCAAATGTCACCATGGAGGGAGGTGGCAGGGGCCCAGAGAGGAAATGGGCTTGGGGGAAGGGAGCCAGACTTCCTGTCTGTCTGTGGGGAAGAGCAAACTGGACCAGCAGTTAGGGTCACAGTTACAGGACTCCTTTCAGGCTCCAGTGCAGGTGCCATGCCCGCTGTCTTGGTCACCTTCCGTGGGTGACTTCTCCCTTTGCTGCTCCAAGTGTGGTTCCCTCCTGGGAGTTCTGGCCCAGGCACTTGGTGCATTCTCCTGGGTGATTTGGGAGGCATCACCTGTGGGTGCCTCAGTTTCCTCATCTGTACAGTGGGAAGTACAATGAGTTTAGGCAGCTGTAGTACTTAGAATAGTTACCATTGTTGGACAAGTGCCACTATTTTTTTTTTCTTTTTGAGGCAGGGTCTCATGCATCCCAGCTTGGCATTGAACTTGCTATGTAGCTAAGGATGACCCTGAACTTCTGATCCTCCGGCCTCTGGGATTGCTGGCATTGCAGGTGTGTGACACTCAGCTTATGTGATTCTGGGATGGACCCCAAGGTTTTGTGCAGGTTAGCAAACCCACCCGTTTTCACCGTCCTTTGCTACCATATTTCCTGTTAGTAAAAGGCTACTGCGGGCTGGAGAGGTGGCTAAGCGGTTAAGGCACTTTCCTCTAGTGCCTAAGGCCTCTGGTTCAATTCCCCAGGACCCACATAAGCCAGACCCACAAGGTGGTGGCCCTGTTGCGCTCTCTCTCTCTCTCTCTCTCTCTCTCTCTCTCTCTCTCTCTCTCTCTCTCTCTATCTCTCTGTTTCTCTCTCTATCTCCCTGCTTGAAAATGAATAAATATTTTTTTAAAAAAAAGGCTACTGCTGCCGGGGTGCCCCTCCAGCCTCCCCAGAGCTGGGGTACCTGAAACTCACTGTCAAGAGGAGGAAGCAGGCTCAGACAGAGGCAGTCTCTGGACCAAAACCCAAACGGGGAGGCCTGTGTCCCCCAAACCTGTCCAGCTCTGTTACTAAGGTGATCGATGAGTGAGTAGGATTTCTTCTCCTATGTCCAGCACTAAAATGCTCCCAACTCTTTGAGGTTCACTTCGCTGTCATCCCCACTTTCCACGAGAGGAAAAGGGAGCCCCAGAAAGGTTAGCCTGCTTTTCCAAAGCCACCCAGCAGGAAAGGCTGGTTTTGAAGGTGGGCAGCCTGACTCCCCATTTCCCTCCCAGAGTCGTCCTCCAGCCTGACCCTGCCTCCCTTGTCATCCTGTCGCCAGCTCCAGCCCTGGGCTTCTGCCTCTCGCCACGAGGGAGCTCTTGGCCAAGGCGAGGCTTTGCCCACAGAGACCATTAGAACTGGCTTTGTGGGAACCTGTTTCCCTGCTGCCATGGGGCAGGAGGTCCGAGGGCAGCGATGGGTAGGAACTGCTCTGGCTCTGACGTCCAGGGCAGCTGGCCGGGAGCCTAGCTTCCTTCTGCTTCTCTGGGCCCCATCCTCCCTCAATCTCCTCTCAGCTCCTGGGCCTGGCCTCCTTCCTGCCAGGGAAGAGCCGGGCCAGCCCAGAGATCTGAAATCTGATTCGTTCAGTATGCTTGTGGAGCACTTGCTGTGTGTCAGGTGCTATCTACAAAGTGTGAACTGTCTAGACTTAGTCCTTGGGGGAGACAGACCGAAAGCTAATCACGCACCCTGTAAAACGCACAATTTCACAATGTACGCAAGAGACCATTTTTCAGGGGGGAAACAGGGAGAGCTGTTCTGAGCAAGGAGCATGAAGCTGAGATCTGAAAGATGGAAGTGCTAGAATGTTCCAGATGGAGGAAATGGCTGGGGCCACCGCCAAGAGGTTGGAAACCGGATGGATCTAGGGAAAATACCCCAAGGGCTGAGGTGGAGGGAGGAAGTTCCTGTACCTTCACTTGTGTCCAAGGCCTTCCAATGTCTTCCAGAAGGTTCTACAGGAGCCTGGGAAAGAAGTTTCAGCCCACAAGCTCTCAGATCCCAGGAGAATATCCCAGCGTCCTCTGTCCCCTGCTAGTTTAAGGACCCGCCTTCCCCCTTCTTGCCCGCCCCAGCTGAGCCACCAGGGAGTGGGGTGGACAGTGGGCAATGCCTGCACCAGCTGGCACCTCTGTGTTCTCGGGATCGTGCCTACACTGAAGCTGGGGTAGTGCACTAGTACGCAGCTCTTTGGGGAAGCCTTGAGCTCCTCATGTTAAATGGGATTTTTTGTTTTGTTTTGAGAGTGGTCTCACTCTAGCCCAGGCGAACCCGGGACTCCCTCTGTGGTCCAAGCTGGTCTTGAACTGATGAAGATCTTCCCACCTCCGCCTCTGGAGCGCTGCTGGGATTATAGATGTGAGCCTAATAATTATTTTCTCTTATTTGGAATTATTTTGGTTAAGATGTCTTTCAGAGGTGAGAGGGGGAGGGCTGGAGAGATGGTTCAATGGTTAAAGGTCTCAGGTTCGAGTCCCCAGAGCCAAATACACAGTGACGTGTGTGTCTGGAGTTTGTTTTCAGTGGCAGGAGGCTCTGCCACGTCCATTCTCGCTTTTTGGCAAATAAAGCATTTAAAAAGAGATGTCTTGTGGGGTTACTAACCGGCATAGCACTTAGTGGGCGTCTAACTATGGGGTTGTGTTAAAGACGCACCCCCAGCGTGGCTGTGTGGGGGGCCTGCAGAGCAGGCACATGGTCCGATGGATGATGATGGGGTGAATATTGGACAACTAAACCTCCTTCCCAAGCCAAGGTGGTGCGACTCTGGAGGCGGCCCTAGTTAGCCTCGGGGAGCCTCGGGGCAGTGTGCCTCAGTTTCCCCTCTCCTGTCTAGAGGGATCACCGAGGCCGGCTGGAGTAGGGGGGAGACCGGACAAAAGGAGGACCCCAATCGTGGGGCGCGCTCCCCATCCGCGTCCAATCAGCGCGCCCGGCGGCCCACCCCGCCCCTACCCCGAGGTTCTGCCGCTGCGCGCAGCCCCCGCCCCGCCCTGCCCCGCCCCGCCCCGCCGGCGGCCCCGAGCGCACGTGACTCCGCCCAGTCCCGCCCCGCCCCGCCGCCCAGCCCGGGCTTTCCCATTGGTTGTTCTGGACGGCCCCGCCCCCGGTCTGGGCGGAGTCGGAGGCGCCCCGCCCGCCGCAGCCCTGGGCTCCGGCGTCCCGGCGGTGCGCTGCGGGCCGGCCGGCCGGGCGGGCGGAGCTGCTGCGGGCGATCGCGCGGGGCCGCGGGCCGCGTCATGGTGAGCGAGGGCGGCGGGAGGGAAGGGCAGCCCGTCGGGGTCGGGGCGCGAGCGGGGCGCGTGCCCCGGAGCCTGGGGCTCGGCGGCGGGGGAGGGGCAGCCGGCGGGGGCGCGGCTTCGGGGGAGGGTCGAGGGGGGGCTCGACGGCGGGCGGGGGCTCTTTGTCCGCCCGCCGCGCTGCGGAGATCGGGACAAAGGAGGCGGCGGGGGGTGCGGAGGCTGCTTCGCGGGGAGCGGGTCCCACTCCCCCGCCTCGGCCCGCAGTTCTCCGAATACCCTGGAATGTTGCAAAAACCCCGGGAGACGTGGGGTTCCTGGCGGCCTCTAGCGTGGTTAGGGGGAGAGGGGGCTCACGTATCGTTTGGCGTCCGTTTTGTGGGTGGGGAAACTGAGGCCGAGTCGCAGCCTTCAGCGGCGGTGACTGCGCGGCGCGGGCATGCCCGGGTCTCGTGGTCCCCCATTCCCCGCCACCCCCAGCCAGGGGGCCTGGGGTGCCTCTCCAGCTGTCCCCCCCGGGGTTTCCCTCGCGTTTCTTCTTGTTCCTCTTAGAGTGGGGGAGACGCGGCGTCTCCTGGCAGGGCTAAATGAGAGGGTGCGTGGAGCGCTCCTGGCACCGCGCCGGTGCGCCACCCGCCCGCGCTCGGCACGAGGGAGCTGCCTGCGCGCTAGTCATCCCCGAGTCCCCAGCACCGAGTCCTCTGCACAGGTCAGCCGGGCTGTCCTCATGGTGAGGTTCACCCGGCTCTGGGGTGAGGAGGAAGATGGCATTTTAGAGTTGGGCTTGAAATCCAGAATTGAAGATCCAGGTTGCTTGGGTTTGAATCTGTGCTTGGGAAGCTGTGTGACCTTGGGCAGCTGATTTCACTTCTCTGAGCCACAGAATCTTCATTTGACAAGTGGGAAAAGTAATAACTCTAGGGTTGTTTTGAGGTAGAAATTTTGGGGAAATCTACATGAGATGTGAACTTGTGTAGTATCTGTTATTGTTACCAAAGTTGTATGACTCTGAGAATGGCTAGCAGGTGATTTATGGGGAGGGAGGCAGGACCTCAGGCCTGGGTCACTGAGATCCCAGTTCACCTGGTATTCCTCCTGCCTCATGTGCTGTGGGGACCTGGGTAGGGGACATCTGCAGCAAGTTGCTCTTCTAGAGAAGGAGGTGGCAGGTGAAGGGACATTTGACGCAGAGCCCTAAATGTCAGCTTCCTTTCTGCATCCCCACTGTCCTTAGACCAGACTCTTGAAGGACAGGGTCATTTGGTGATGGGCCCTGTGTCCTAGTACCTGCCTGGGCCTGGCAGGAGCCATTCCACCTACTTCTGGGATTATGCCCAGCAGGGTCCCGTTCTCCCTACAGACCTGTTTTCCAAGTTGGAACCTGGGGTTAGAAACTTCTGACCTGGGTCCCCTGAAGAAGTACACTTGGCAGATGACTTTGTTGGTGTAGAGATGGCATTCTACCCTAGGGGCAGTGCTGGAAGTCCCTGGGGGTTTTTCTGTGGCCATAATCAGGACAGAGCTCCTGGCTGGCTCCCCTGGAGGGGGAGGCTGGGGCAGGGTGGCAAGCAGGTGCCTAGCTGAGCTCAGCAGCATGCTTTGATGTGCCCAGTTAAGTAAGGAGGAGGCGGCAGGGTGTCTCTAGGGAAGGGGCTGTTTATGGCATTGGGCCCATGCCAGGCTCTGTGTCTCCTGGCCCCAGGAGTCACATAGTGAAGAGGAGACCATCAGGAGCAGCTTGATGGAGTGGGAAGAGAGGACTCAGCCTGCGCTCTTACTGGCTATGCCCCTGGGGCCTGAGCAGGTCTGATCCGGTGAAGATTCCTTGGAATCCTTGTGGGATTCCATGAAGAAGCATTAATAACCAGGACCTCTCCCAAGGAAGCTGTAGGCCTGTGAGGATAAGCAGAATCTTAAGAGACTCTGTCTGTGTATGGCAGGACAGGGTTTCTTGCTGCTGCAAACAAATGCCATTCAGCTTTACATGGTTGGCTAGGGAACTGAACCCAGGATGGCAGGCTTGCAAGAAAGTGCCTTTAACCACTGAGCCATCTCTCCAGCCCCTGGACTGTCCTTCTGAACTCATTCTGAACCCTGTGTGCCCTGGGGTCCAGTTACTCATCTCTCTGGGCCTTGGGAAAGGAGGTGTAGCCTCCAGGAAACTCAGTTAATCCTGTGTTCCAGCTGATGTCCTCAGAGGGAGTTGAGAGGGCAGGAGCTCTGCAGAGTAGGGAGCCTGGGCTTTTGAAGGGGTGACAGTGGTGGGAACTGAGGGTCAAGGCACATGGGGCTGGAGGGTGTAAGCTGAGGTCTGTATGTTTTGGGGGAGTCAGATGGCCTTCGGCTTCAGGATGCCAGACTTTGTCCCAGTGTAGGGAGCTCTCAAGTGCCAGAGACCTGCAGCCACTGGCTGGGACCGGACAGTGGCCTGGCCTGTCCCAGCCCAGCATCCTTTGCTCTTGATGGCACCCTATCTGTGGGTTCACATCCGGCTCTTCACTCGTGGACAGGCCATGTAAATGCCCCTTGCCTCAGTTTCCTCATCTGCAGAATGGGGATGGTCATGGTGAGCTGAGTTAAGGGATAAGGTGGACTTTGGGGATGATTGCTATAAGGTGGTCCAGCCTGGGCTGTCACAATCTCTGTCCTGTGGATCAGAGTGGGGTCAGCTGAGGTAGGGCAGAGGGAGTTGGGAGAGGTGCAGCACGGGGCTGTGGCTGACCATGTGCTGAGCTCCTGGGGTCTGGGTTCTTCTTCTCAGCTGCCTCTTCTCCCTGCCCCAGGCATGTGTGGCTGGCACTGTGGGCTCAGGCCTGCCAGGATCCGCTCACACCCAGGCCCTGCCTTACAATCAGGCTACAGGCTGTCCTTGCTTGAAGGCTGTTGGGGTGGGCTTCATACCTGTGATCAGGGACCTAGGAGTGGGACCTAGGGAGCTGTCTCAGGTCAGGGCTGGGTTCCCTGACATCCCCATGACAATCATGTCTCCTGTAACTCATCACCTCACACCCAGGCTTGGAACACTCAGCCTGCATTGAGCACCAGCTGCGTGCTCGTGTTGGGGCAGGAGGCCATGGCCTGGGAGATAGTAGTCAGGCAAACACTCTGACCCAGGTAGCAAGAAAGGCAGCACGCCTTTAATCCCAGCACTCGGGAGGCAGAAGTAGGAGGATTGCCATGAGTTCAAGGCCACCCTGAGACTACATAGTGAATTCCAGGTCAGCCTGGGCTAGAGCGAGACCCTACCTCAAAAAACCAAAAAAAAAAGAAAGGCAGGTGGAGCCAGACACTGGCCAGCGTGGGAAGAGAAGGCACCTGGATCCTCTGCTGGGGTAAGGCAGCCTCTAGGGGCACCTTCTAAGGAAGTCCCCAGCCCAGTACAGGAAGGAGCCTGTAGATTGTGCTGAGGCCTGGGTGGGAGCCGGTTCGCAGAGGAGGGTGAGGCAGCCCTGGAGGCTACACATCTGGATTCCCTTCAGCAAGGTCTGGGCCAGAATGATGTGATCATATTTCTAGATCAGTTCTCAGGAAACACTTGCTGAGCAAAAGAAGGAACAACAAACCCATCAGCAGTGTGGGGCAAGGGCCACAAGCCAGGCGTGACGACCTGGGTCTCCAGGGACGAGAGGCCCCTTCCTGGTTCTGCTCAGCTCTGGGCCTGGGGTGCGGCTAGCAGACAGGATTTGAGACCATCAGTCCTCTCGGGGTCCCTCTGAGGTTGCCTGTGCCTCAGTTTCCTTATTAGTCCAGATACCAGTGTTGCCCATTGTTTGATTTCCTCCGTCCAGCCCCCAAACACATGCTTCCCGAGCGAGCTGGGAGCAGGGCAGGTTGGAGACAGGCTCAGCTGGTTGGTACCATAGGAACTGATGGTAGCAGGGTGAGGGCCAGGGTGCAGAGCGAGCAGGTCAGTTTTGGGATTTGCAACTCTCTGGGAGGAGTTCAGTGACCAGATGGCTGTACCCCAGGGGCCAGACTTGCAGCCCAGGCCAGTGCTGGGAGAGCTAGCCTCCCTGGCTTCCTTGCTGGAGTGACATTAACTAGGTCAGAGTTTTTCCACCTCCACACAGGTGACTTTGGGGGCCAAACCATGGTGTGTTGTGGACAGGGAGTTGGTTGAAAGGGACCAAGGCAGCTCAGGTCTTTGAGAATGGAAACAGCCTCCTCTCCTGCCTGGGGCCACTCTGTGCATCAGTTCAGGTGGCGAAGGCGGTTTTCCCTAGTCCCCCTGGTACTCCAGGGCTTTGTTTTAGCTGCCTGTGACCTTCAGGCAGGCCTGGCCCTGGGAGCCTCCCTGGTTGGGTAAGAGTCATTTCTAATTAAGGCTGGTATTGCTCAAGGACACAGCAGGTTCGATCCTGTTTGGAGGGATCCTGGGCTGACTACCTGCGTGATGTGTCTTTTTTTGAAAACAAAGAGATGAATTCAGGTGCCCTGGTGTTACCAAGTGGAGACTGTGCCCAGCCCGTGTGGAACATGCCTCAGGTAACCATCCGGGCGCAATCTTGTCACAAGTAAGAAAGCGCAGGACCTTGGCATACCAGGGCGGCAAAGCTCTGACCTTTGGGGGCTGTCACTGGTGGAGAGGGAGCCTGGAGTCTGGGTTCTCCGTACCTCAAGTTCATTCTTTGTCCTTCAGTATTCCTGTATGCAGATAGGACAGGGCTCAGGGGGGTGGAGGGTGTTTTAGGTCTCCCAGTCCTCCAAACCCTGGCATTATGCCCTCAGCATACCTGAGCCCAGCTGGTAACGTCTACCTTCCTCACCCACTAGGGTGACACACGGCTCTGCCTCCCATCCTCAGAGCCCTGGTAGTCAGGGTTCCTCCTGAGGAGCCCTCTTCCGCACCACCTCACCTGCCCACCCAACTGAGTGTCACAGTACCTGGTCCCTTGGGTTCCTGCTGGAGCACTCGGACCTGGAGCAACAGGCATGTTGGGAGAATTGACTAGACACTGAGCTGTGTGTGGACAAGAGCCAGCTCCCCACTTCCCGTGCCTTCCCTGATGCTCAAGCACCTGCATCTTCTGGGACCCTCTTCCGTTTTGCTTGCCTCCCAGCCCACAGGCTTCCTTGAGTGCCAGTGTCTTCTCAGGCCTGCTGCGGCTCATTGGAGCTGTTGTCTGCTTCGCCCTTTCCCTGGAGTTCTGGAAGGAATTGGTTGGCCTGTTTGTTCCCTGTTTCCGTGGGCTGATATTTCTGTTCTTGAATCCTTCCTCTCTAGCCTTTTGGAAACCACTGGCTCCACTGACTACCTAGTGGTACCGTCTTCTCAGGTATCTCCAGCCTGAGGTTCCAGCACGGGGAGGCGAGGCAGGAGAATCATGAGTTTGAGGCCAGCCTGAGTTTCAGACTTTGATGTAGGCCGGGCGTGGTGGCACACGGCTTTAATCCCAGCAGAGGCAGAAGGATCGCTGTGAGTTCGAAGCCAGCCTGAGATGAAGATACAGTGAAAAACAACAAAATAGAGCATACACCTTAAACGGAAGAGCAAGAGTACTGTCCAGCCCTCCGACACCTCCGCCTCAGCTGTCGTGGTGTCCTGGGATGAGTGAGGGTGACTTGCTGTCCAGTAGCAGAAGCACTGGTCCCCTGCAGTCCCCGGGGTCTCACCTCGCTGCTTTGTCTTTCAGGACTCTTGCCTCCAGCCTGAGTTCCAGCCTCACTGAGCTTCTGCGGAAGGAGCCTCTGCAAACACTGGCCATGTCCATCATGGACCACAGCCCCACCACGGGGGTGGTCACGGTCATCGTCATCCTCATCGCTATTGCTGCCTTGGGGGCGTTGATCCTGGGCTGCTGGTGCTACCTGCGGCTGCAGCGCATCAGCCAGTCGGAGGACGAGGAGAGCATCGTGGGCGATGGCGAGACCAAGGAGCCCTTCTTGCTGGTGCAGTACTCGGCTAAGGGACCTTGTGTGGAGAGAAAGGCCAAACTGATGACCGCCAACGGCCTGGAAGTGCACGGCTGATTTGGGCTGCAGAGCCCCTGGTCCTGTTTGCAGCCAGCCCAGAGGCACTGGGAGGGCCGAAGCAGGCATGCTGCCGTGTGAGAGGAAGGGTTGATGCGCTGGCATGGCCTCTGCATGCACTGACTCCAGGTCCCGGCTGTCCTGGGCTTCCCCCTTGGCCTCCTGGTGGGGCTGCCCATTGCAGGCAGTGGGCAGGCCTGACCTTGCCGGAGCTCATGGCCCCTCGTGCTTTTGTTACTTGAATGTTTAGCTGAGCCTGTTCTGGATGGAGCTACTACTGTAATGTGTGAACTAACCTGTGAACTGTAAATAGGCCCCAGAAGCACGTGCTTAAGCCTTTTTGCTGATTTTTAAAATCCCATTATAGAGCCTCTGGGACTGGTTCCATGATGCTGACCATCTTCAAGAGCTGAGACATGACCACAGAGGGTCTCTGACTAGTCAAGCCTGGGTTGCCCCCTAAGATTTATCTGTGTGTATTGAAAGGAAGTGAGAGGTCAGTTTTGCATCTCATGCCTGACCAACTGGGATGCTTTCTGCTTGGTTAATTAATGATGGTGGAAAGCACCACACCCCTTTCTCTAGTTTAGGCTCTGTTAAATAGCAGTGCATGCAGATGGCAGAGTTATTGCAAGGAAGCTATGGTACCTGCTTGGGAGCCAGTGAAGGACGGTCAGTACGAGTCCTGAGAGCTGCCAGGTGTCTTAGTAGCAGAGCAGTTTCTTGCCCTTTGATCTCCAGCATGCCCAGTACCCCCCTTAGCACAGGCTTTGCTGAAATTGCTGATCCTTGGAAACACCAGAACTCATGGTGGCAACTATCAGCCTGAAACCCAGTTGGCCCAGGATAGAGAGCATTTAATATTTTCTGAAGAGGAAGGGGATCATCACCTTTTCCCTCTTCACAAGTGTCTTTTCCTCTCTGCTAACTGCCCACCTGCTGGTATCAGATTTCACTAAGTCCTCTGACCTGGCTTTAAAGGTATCCCATGCCGTGCAGTCATTTCTAGTGTTGATGTGCGCATCTGTTCACACAGGAGCTCCCCACCCCATGATCCCTGCCAGCTGTGCCTAAAGCAAGGGTGGGGGCTCAAGTTCAGGTTGGCTCTCAAGGTGAGGGATCGGTTGCTCTCAGGGGACCCCACACTCAGCAGCATGTGTCTGCCCTTGTGTATGTGCCCCTGAGCGCATTCTAACCATTCTGATGAGCGTGGGACTGGGCGTCCTGGGTGAACGGGCCCAGGTCTGGCCTTTACACCTGAGCCACCTGTGCACAGCATGGCCAAGGGAGCAAAGCTCTGGCTTCTGGGCCAGGTTAGAGGCACTTCCTTTAAAATCCATTTTCTAGAAGCTCACAGGCAGGCAGAGCTGCAGGAAGCACTTCTTTTTAATGGTGTCTGCCTACATGGGGGTCAGACATTAAAGGACAGCCTGGGGTGGGGAGGGGTAGCTGATGAGGCCATTTGCACTGAAGGTGGTGAGCCACAGGCGGGCCACTCAGGACCTTCGCAGAGGAGGAAAGGCCTTTGGCCTCCAGTGGCATAGTCAGGAAAGACTGGGCATTGGCAGAGGCTGTGCAGGCTGAGGTGGGGAGGCCAGAGCAGCGGTCTAGCCCTGCTCTGAGGCCTGGGGGAAAGTGCCCTGTTAGGAGGCTGCTGCGGCTGACCCATTTCTGACCTGGGTTTTCTACCTCTACTTGCCCAAGCCAGCAACATAGGCTGCTTGTCTCTTAGCGTCAGCGCCAAATGATCCAAGAGTGGCCGGGATTTCCATCTGCAGTCTGAGCCTGGCTCCCGGAACTGACCATTGCTATGCTGTCACAAGCTATGGCTTTTCCTGTGCTGGCAGCTTCAACTCTGAGCTGATAAAAGCACTGCTTTCTCATCCCCTCCAGTGGCGAGGGCCATCTTTGGATAGTAGTGAGATGAAGTTTTGGGTGAGGGTCAGGCGCTGTGGGACACTGGTGGAGTTCTCGGGAGGAAAGTAAAAATGCCTGCAGAACTAGTGAAAGACACAACAGCACTCTGTTCTTGTTTATCAATGGCTACTTTACAGTAGACACCAGAGCCACATACCAGTGGCTTAGAAAGCTATGACCTCTAAAATCTTTCTCAATAGCTCAACTATTGTAGTCAGGTTTTCTGACTTGTAAGAAGTTAGCTTTTCATCCTTCATACACAGAAGCAACAGGAGAGGGCAGGGGAGGAAGCTCACAAAGGCAGATCTTCATTTAGACTGTGCTATTGTTTTGGTCTCAAAGCTACCAAGTTTGTGCAATAAGTGGAAGGGATGCCATCCCTGTTCAATAAAGATTGAATGACATTCAAGCTGATTTTCTAGGCCACTGAGAAATCTTTATTTACAATAAATTTCAATAAAATTTGCATAAATATATTCCCAATGTACACTCCTCACTTCAGATTACTTCATCCCATTTTAAAAGTTTGTCCTGTTCTCATTCCTCTCGGATGCCAGCATGGAGCTGGTGCTGGAAGGTGGAGGGGGGCCACCTGCCGGCTTGGGGTGTACCTTTCTTGGGGCGGCCTGACTCTCAGCTCTGTTCTGACCCTCCCGTTCCCTGTCCATGGTGGCCACAAGGATCTTGAGCCATGCGTGCTCAGGGAGGGGCGTCTCTGAGGTGCTGGCCAGGTCCTGGAGCTCTCGGACCTTCTGCATATAGAGGGCCTGCAGCTGCTGGCTGTGGCGCACCAGCGCCCTGTGCTGCTGCTCCAGGGTGTGCTGTCGACGCAGCAGGCGGCGCCCATCCCTGCGGGCGCTGGAGAGCTGGCCCTCCACCTGCTCCTGTGCTCTGCGAAGGCTGCTCATCTCAGCTCTCAGCTTCCGCATGGCGCCTTCCACACGGGAGATGTGCTCCTGCTGCAGGACCGCCTCGCTCTGGACACATTCTTTGGTAGGAGGGCTGGCCAGCTTCTGGGGGGCAGAGGCAGAATCTGAGTGATGCAGGATGAACCTCAGCAGATTCGGAAGGGTGATGGGAAGGTCTCCAGGGTATTTTACACTTCGGTCCTTCCTAAAGAGAGTTGTTTAAAGGTGAGCCATACCAACAGTCACAATACAAAATCAGATGTGACCCAATGCCGGGCTAGCTACCCTTACCAAGAAAAGGCATGCTAGGGCTTCTCTTCCTGAAGCCTGACCAAGAAAAGCACCCATAGATCCCAGCCTAAAGCCAGTGGGATTATGTACTGGGGACTCTGGGCCATCTGCAAGGACGACTACTCAGCATGTCACACTAGCCATCTACAGTGCTTTGTATACTCAGTCTGTCTCCTTGGTAGATATTTAATGCGTAATTTATGGGAGAGGTGACTTGTCCCTGTCAAGGGGGCATGGGGCTCACACTGGGGAAGTTTTACTGAACTGAATTAAAGCTGCCCAGCCCCGTAGCCTTGTTCCAAGCCTAGTTCAGAAGATTCATTAAAATCTGTCATTCAGTTGTCTGGCAGCCAATTTTCCTCATAGGTATGGTTAATGTACACATACAAGCTGGCCACCACAAACCACTCTATCTCTTTGAATTTCTGCTGGAGGTGAGCCAACAGATGGGCATCAGCTCCCTCAGATGGTGAAGGGATGGGGATGAAAAGCAGGTGGTGCTCTGCTCACTGTCATGTGCTCTCAGGCAAGCGACGTGTCCTCTGTAAAATGGAGAGAAGACTGCATATACCCCACTTGGACTGTGGTGAGGATTAAGTTAGGTGAATGTTTAATGTTATCTTTTTGAAAATTGCATTGTTGGACAGGGGTGGTGGAACACACTTATAATCCCAGTAGTCGGGAATCTCAGGCAGGATGACAAATTTGAGGCCAGACTGGGATACGAAGTGAGACCATCAAAAAAATCCACTGTACTGTTCCTTAAAAGTTGGGACGAGGGAGCTTGCTCAGTGATTAAAGTCACACTTGCTTGCAAAGCCTGATGGCCAGAGTTCAATTTCTCAGTACTCATGTAAAGCCAGATGCACAAAGTGGAGTTCCTTTGCAGTTGCAAAAGGCTCTGGTGTGCCCACTCTCCCTATCTCTGATTGCAAAAGATAATTTTTAAAAAAAGAAAGCACTAATTAAGGATGTGGTAGAGTGTTGGCCTAGCATGCAGAAAGCCCTGGGTTCAATCCCCAGCACCACATACACCAGGAGTGCTAGTGCACACCTATAATCCCAACAGCACCCAGGAGGAGGCAGAAAAAGTCAGGAGTTCAAGATCATCCTCAACTACACAATAAATTCAAGGTCAGTCTGGGCTACGAAAGACCCTGTTCAAGAAAGAAAGGAAAAGAGAGGAGAAAGGGGAGAAGAAGGGAGAGGAGAATGGGAGAGGGATTACAGGTTTATAATCCTAGCACTTAAGAGACGAGGCAGGAGACTCACTGGAAGCTTGAGGCTGGCCTGGGCTACACACAGTGTAAGATCCTATCTCAAAACAGAAAGAGGTAGTCCTTTTGAAAGTGTGCTGGCAAGGTCCCACTATTTTTCCATTCCTCTTATCTCAGGGGCCTCTCAGAAGTTAAGTTCTTGGGGGCAACACTGGAGACTTTTTGGAACCTGTGTCCCTTCATCCCCTGGCTCCTCTCATCTCCATGAAGGGAGGCGGGAGGCAGGAGCAGGAAGCAGCTGGAAGGCCTTTTCTCAGGGTTTCTCTCCTTCATGACTGTTCTGAGCTGGGACTCTCTATGTAGACATTGCGTAGGGACGTAAGAATCACACAAGCAGCATCTTCCAGTCCCTTGTAATCCTCGTCCTTCTGAAGCAACCATTATGTACATCTGACAGTCTCCTTTTGAGAACATCTCCACCTCCTGCATGCGGTCTGCATTTCCCATAGTGCACATACACTTTAGACTTTCACTGAAAACAGCCGGGGCAGGTGAACTGTGGAAATGGTCTTATTACATGTTATCTTTCTCATTTCCTCTTGTAAGGAATCAGCTCACACCATCTGCCCACTCACCTCCTGGGTCAGCCACACGTTCTCTCTGGACCAGCTAATGATGAGTTTTCTTCACTTGTGCCTACCATTTGTTTCCAGGAAATGAGGAAAATCCCATCCCAAAACAATACGGCTTTGATTTACCAAGCTCTCTCCATTTAATAGAACTGGACAGTGTTCTCCTATTCAGCATTTTACTCACGACCTCTCTTTCCAATTCAAGGGACATGGGGAGGGGGGCTGCAGAACCTGGAGAATGCAATGACACCAGGCTGCTCCAGCAGGGGAGTCCTGACCTCTACAGTCTCCAAGCAAGTCCTCAGTCACGCCCGTCCTGCTTCCATCCTTCCTCCCTCTGTGCACTCATTCACCCAGCTGCTGAGAACTTCTGCATGCAAAGGCACATGCTGGGTGCTATGACTTGAATTCTTTCTCAAAATATGTTTGAAATTCAAAATTACATGTCATTAAACTACATGCCCCACTTCTGTCCCACACAAATGAAACTGCTGGTGTTAGTTAGTGTCCATGATTTCTTGATTATATGGCAATTTCAACACTTCTTAGAAAGAAAAGGGCTCATCCTGACAGAGCCGGCAGCGGAAAAGAATGAGTCACACTCGGTTTTGAGTGTGTCATTTGACAAGCCCCTACAACCATAGTAAGCCCTTGAGAGGAAGGGCGAAAACCCAGGATATGAGTGGATCCCCATGTGGACTCATCCTACAAACAGAAGTTGTACACAGGGAGCCAACACCCACCTTATCTGGCTTTTAAAGGCAGAGTTCATTTCCTTTGCTGCAAAAACATTTGGGCTAACACTTATGGCCGAGCTCACCCCTTGGCTGTAACTCCCATCCCTGCTTTCTGGGGCTCTCAGCAGTTCTGTGAAACCCCATGGCAGACATTCTTAGCCATCTGCACAGAGGCAGAGGATGAAAAACCACCATCCCCCTCTGCATGAGAGAGGAGCGAGGTACTGGCAGGGCTGAGTGAGAAACACGCAGGAGACATGGACAGGCTCTTTCCTGTTGATCGAATCACTATGTGTTCACTTAGGCATGAGAGTAAACTAATTCTAAGGGTCACATGCATGCCTGGAGAAGAGAGACTGGGAGAAAAGCACACTTCAAAGAAAGCCGGAATACCACACGGCATTCTGACAACCCCTTCTACCTTATGTCCTGAGAAGCATGTTTTTTTAGCAAAGATGAAGACAATGAATGATTTACCTCAACAAGAGAATCCCACCTACCCAATATGGAGAAATACTCAGCCTTACCTATTGCAGGGAAAAAACAAGACAGTAGGAATACGGTCGACCATGAATTCCCAAGGAAGATCATTCTGAGACACATCGATCCTAGTAGAGACAATGGGAGGAAAACGACTGGTAAGAAGAGATCGCCCCGGAAGCCCCAACCTCCAAGAACTTCCAGTATCATCAGGCAGGGACATGTTCAGAACACACTACTTCCTGCTCCAGGGTAATGTGAGATCCTGAAAGTAAACATGGACTCCCCAAACTGCCTCACTGACACCTAAGGAGCAGTTCCCTCACCCACCAGAATCTCTGGCCAAATACTTTCCCCTCTGAATTAGTTCTGGAGAAAGAAACTAAGTCACTAAACAAAGCAGAGTAGGCCTCTGGGGAGAGAACATGGAGCTCTGTGGCAAATCTGGATGGAGGCTGAAGCCAGTGTTTTCTTCGCAGTTTCAATTCTTAAGATGATGATGATTTTGTTGTTGTTGTTGTTTCAAGGTAGGGTCTCACTCTAGCCAAGGTTGACTTGGAACTCATTCTCTAGTCCCAGGCCTTGAACTTGCAGCAATCCTTGTACTTCTGCCTCCCAAATGCTGGGATTAAAGGTGTGAACCAACCACCTCACCTTTTTTTTTGGCTTTGTTTTGTTTCCCAGACAGGGTCTTGCTATGTAGTCATGGCTCGCCTGGTTCTCACTGTGAAGCCCAGGCTGGCCTCAACCTCTCTAGTGCTGGGATATTAAGTATATGCCACATGGTCAGTGGATTAATTTCTGAATACAGAAAACTGCATCTACTAAAGCACTGTCCTGAGCTCCCCGACTGCACGGCAGCTGCCCTGGTGGCCTGCCCTCCAGCAGCAGCCCTGAAGAAGGCGTGTGAGAAGCTCCCATACTTGCTGACATGCAGAAGGCTAGCAGCACCCTCTGAAGAAGCTGCTCACCCCAAGGCAAGGTATGCTTGCCTGATGACTATAAATGGTGCACATTGAGAACAGAACTGGCTTAGACCTATTAATTTGGTATAGGTTTTCACAAAGCGTAACTGGTATGGACCAGGCAGTATAATGCAGTACAATGCATTTTTGCTCAGAAGAAATTTTCTTCTTAAAAGTTAGCATCACCAGCCAGGTGTGGTGGTACACACCTGTAATCCCAGCACTCAGAAGATCAGGAGTTCAAGGCCAGCTTCACTGTACAGCAAAGCCTTCTGGGCTACATGAGGCAACACAATGAAAACTACTTTCCTACAACTTATAACAAAAATGGCCTATGTACCTCTGCCCGTGAGAGAGCCTGATTCTTTTCATTTAATTAATTGAAAAAAGATAGAGTGTGAGCTATGTGACTGCTCCTGAAACTCTGAACTCTGGTGGCCTTTTCAGTGTTCATAGTTTGCTCTTGCTTAGACATCAACACGTATCAGGAGGAAAGGAGACTTGATTATAGACTATGGGGTCCAACTCCACTTGTGTGAAAGGTGAAGGTCTGTCTCAAAACAAGGCTATTCAAAATTTGTTTTTGCAAAAGCCCATGTAAACTACCCATGGAATCAAAAAGCAATTCTGCCCCCGACCCCTGCCTTCCCAGTATCTCCAAGAAGCCAGAACTACTACACTTGCCTTCCCATGAATCCAATCAGTGCTGAACACCCTTAATATCATGAGACACTGAATGCATCAGGAAAAAGCCAATTTCAATGAGGGTTTGCTCATGGCTTGTACCTGGAAACTAAATTCAACCAAGTTCTGCTCTTGCAAACCACAGCTACAGGGCAGGGGCATGAGGGCAGCGCAGCTGATGCTGTTGGCAAACTGCTGTCCTTACCTGGCCACAGTGAATGTGTCTTCTGGCAGGAGCCGAGAGAGCTGGATGAAGACGTGATTGAGGGATAGGCAGAAGCCACACCACTGTGCATAATACAGCAGCAAAACGTCCTGTGGAAAAGACAGTGGTTAGTCACACCTGTGGTGGAACTTGGTCCTCATCTCCCCAGGAGATGCTTAGAACCCAAGAGACACTGAGTTACTGCCTACGCAGAAATCACAGAGATGAGCCATCTCTACAGTCCCTTCTCTTATTTTGTGAGGTAGGGTCTCTCTCACACCCAGGCTGACCTGGAACTGGCTCTGTAGCCCAGTCTTGCCTCAAACTCCCAGAAATCCTCCTACTTCAGCCTCTCAGGTGCTGAGGTTATAGGTGTGAGCAACCATTCCAGCTTAGATCTTTCTAGTTCTGTGCTTTAAGGTTTCAGTGAAATCAGCAAACTATCAGACAGTCCATTCACGTTTCCCCACCAGCCTAAACCTGCACATCCAAATGCTGAGCTGGAGGGATAGCTCCGAAGTTAAGATTACTTCCTGGAAGCATGAGGGCTTAATGAGACTGAAGAGACCTTTCAAGTTCAGTCCCCAGGACCCACATAACAGCTGGGCATGGGCACCCAAGTCCATAACCCCAATCCTACAGGGGAGCAGAGAGATGAAGCAGGACACCTGCTGTGTTTCTGGCCTCTACTGGTTGAGTGCACCCTGGCACAATGAGCACATGGGGTTTTGTATGGGCACATGTGTATATACCACACACACAAAAGCGAAAACAGAAAACCCTGACTGCTCACTGCACAACTGCAGTTGTGGAACTTGGGGTGGACTAGCTTGATTTTTGCTCCTTTCTCCTGGGCCTCTCCAACTGGTTTCCTATGATGCTGGGGGATTGAACCCAGGGTCTCATGCATGCCAGGCAAAGGCTCTACTACAAAACCGTATTTCCAGCCCCATACCTGTTTCCGAAGGACTACTTCCCAGAAGGTATCAGTCGTCACTTCAGTGATTAAATGCTGAGAAGGGAACTGGGTAGAATCACTTCCAATGAGATGCCTTTTCAAGGGGCTGTAGAGAACACTGAAGTTTTGAATAAAAGACTCTAAAAATAAGAAGAAAATGAGATCAATTCTGCTCTAGGTACAGGAGAATAGCTGGCCTACTTTCAACTCTGTATTTTCAAACTGAAATGACTTCCCATACTTAAAATGTTAATACTTCACCTCTAAGCAAAACCTGGTCCAAAGCTACCAGGGTGCCATCAGGCTTGGCTGAACCAGCACACAGGGTGGGGTGCTCTAGTACTCATGAAACAAGAAATCCATCCTTCTCTTTTCTAAAAGGACACACAGGAAGCAAGAAAGCAAACGCCAGCCTGCCACACCCTCTGCAAGAGTTTTCAACCTGTAACACTAACTCCAAGTTGCTGCAAGTGCAGTAAATGCACAAGCTTCGGTGCTGTGGAGGTGCTTAGCACACACTGAGGACAGGGAGCTAGTTTATTTTTTTAGTTCCTTTATTAAAGTGCATCAAGCTTACTTTTTAAAAATTAACAAAAATATGTGGTAGAAAAATACACAAATAAAGCCCATAAATAATCAAAGTTCTAACTTGAACCACAATTTCACAAATATTGCTATCTTAGAATCCTGTCTCTTGCACCACCACACCCAGCTTAAAAAAAAAAAAAAGAAAAGAAAAGAAAAGAATCCTCTGTCTCAACTGAAGCAACCCTATTCTAAGTTTTACTTCTCTCTCTTCTAACTCCCTCCATTTTGAGGACGTAATGAACAATGATGTTCTGCAGAGAGAGGAGGAAATGAAGAATGTCATGTGAATGCTAAAGAGACTTCATTATCATATTCGAACTGGCTGTGTTTCTGGAACATGAAACCAAAATTTATTTCTGAATCTGAACGAAGCTTGAATTCTGAAGCTGCCCAGAGACAGCTGACTCGACAGGCGAACAGCAATAGGTCATGGTTCATTTCATAAAACCCCTGAACTCTCAGCAACTATAGCACAAAAAACTGTGGAGCCAGACACTTCAGAGCTGATCTGGAAGATGAGGATGGTCTCAGGAAGGTGTCTTTCAGAAAACCTTGAATGTACTATGAGTTCACTGGAAACTCTGAGTATTACTGAACATCATTCAGAAAAATCTAACACTTGCTTTTAAAAAATGCATGATTGCCAGGCATAGTGGTGCATGCTTTTTAAAAAATATTTTATTTATTAATTTTCAAGGAGGAGAGAGAGAGAGAGAGAGAGAGAGAGAGAGAGAGAGAGAGAGAGAGAGAGAGAGAGAGAACACCAGGCTTATGTGGGTCCTGGGGAATTGAACCCGGGACCTTAGGCACTGGAGGCAAGTGCCTTAACCGCTGAGCCATTTCTCCAGACCAGTGCATGCCTTTAATCCCAGCACTTGGGAGGTAGAGGTAGGAGGATTGCTGAGTTCGAGGCGACCCTGAGACTACATAGTGAATTCCAGTCAGCCTGGGGTACAGCAAGACATTATCTAGAAAAGCCATAAAGAAAAAGAAAACTTAATACATCAAAATACTCTTAGAAAGCATGAATTGGGAGTAAACTTTACTATCACAAGATTGAGTTCTACAGAAGATGGCTGGTCTTAGGGTTGCTTTAAGCACCATGGGGCCTCATAATTGCAATGCAGAACTCGAGACAGAAAGCCCACCATTTACACGCGTCCTTTCACACTTCACTTGGTCTGACAAGAGGACAACCAGAGGACCAGTACTTGGGGGAGCTGAGCTTACTCCAGCTTTCATGTTCTCTGAACAGGAAAACAAAGTTCCTTCCCTATCAGATTCCTCCTTCCTCCATTTGGCAAACTCCAGCACTTCCTGCACTTCCAGTGAAGCTGAACTAACAAGGCTTTTGAATTCTCACTTCCTTGTGTTGTGTGTCCGAGACTTTTGCAAAGTCCTGGGAACTGGACAGCATCGGTCTGTTAGCTGCTGCTGCTGCCAAACCCTAGGAGCAAGTTCTGGGTGCGTTCCCACAGGGGAGGCACAGACTCCCCAAAGTGGTTTTGACTGGTTTGCAACGGGAGTTTGGCTTACTGCACGTGAGGCTTGTTACAATCTATGCACTGGAGGTCATGGCAGCATTCCTCAATATGCTATAAAGCCTGCAGTGGAACAATTTTGGCCTGGGGGGCTGGAGGCTCATACACTCCATTGAGACCAAAGGGAACAAGACGCTCCACAATCACTGCTTTCTGGGCCACATTCATCAGCCCCTGCACATCCCCTCAGAAAGGCTCTCATCACCTTGCCACATATTGTCACCACTGACAACCACTGGTTCTGCCTTAGTTAACAGTCAGAAGTTGTCAGCCTGGACATTTGGATTCTTATTAGCCCCATTAGCTAGCTGATAAACTTAACCGGAATTTAGAGCAAGGAAGCTTCTGCTTCATTTAATAGACAAACCTGGCTTCTTTTAAAAGTGACCAATGAGCTGGCGTGATGGTGCACACCTTTAATCCCAGCACTCAGGAGGCAGAGGTAGGAGGATCACCATGGGTTTGAGGCCACCCTGAGACTACATGGTGAATTGCAGGTTAGCCTGGGCTAGAGTAAAACTCTACCTTGAAAAACTTTAAAAAATAATAATAATAATTAACTGACCAATGAAAGACAACTTATGGTCAATTGTCTAATGACTTAAAATGAGCTACAAAGGTGACGTCACCCCACAACCAATGTGATGACACCACCCATGCAAGTTATCAATCTTAAGGTAAGCAAAGCCTATGAGTGGGGAAGCAAACTGCCTAAGGTACCTAGAGTGGGCTTCATGAGCGCTTGTTTGGGGTCCAAGATATAGTGTGACTCTTCTTTCACATCAACAATTGTGGCAAACTCTTTCACAGGAGTGGAGCTTGGGGCACCCAGTCTCTCTGCATATAACCAAAATAAATTGGAATCCAACAGGTAGATGTTCAGGGTCTTGTTGGTTCTGCAGCTCAGACCTGTGAAGTTTGTGCTAGTGAGGTCCACTTCAGGAAAGCGATACCTGTTCTCCTCAATGTGAGGAAAGGAGCTTGGGGCAGCGGCCTCACAGTTCTTCTCCAGGGAAGAGAACGTGATGGACGGGGTTGTCAAGACATCTTGTTCAGAGTCAATGAAGCTCGCCATGCCCTGGGTTATGGTCCTGCAACATGCAGTGTAGTAGCTGAAAGGGCTGTAGGAAGTTAAAAAGTTGCTGCATTCCATGTTGCCTGACACCACGTGGTAAAAGGTCTGTTCCTTGAGGTAGAAGGAATCCAGTGCAGCTGCTATCTCAAAGAAGCTGCACTGAGACACGCTCACTGAGCTTGGCTTGGTACCACCTGCAGTCTGGTTGACGCACAGCTCACAGACATTGTGGGTCCTGGAGAAGGTGGGTCCCTGGGGCAGCACCACCGTGTTGCAGCACGGGGACGCTGCCGTCAGCCGTGTATCAGGCAGCAGGGCCGGTGGCTCTGGTACCAGGGACTGGAACATGGGGGCCTCCACCCGCCGCAGGTGCTGAAGGAGGCGTTCTACCACCTGGTCTCCATGACAGTTATTGTACTCCAAGGCCACTTCGGTGATCTGAAAGACAAGGTGAGAGGCAAGGGCATGACTGACGGGGAGATGTGGATAGGGTCCTTGAGTCACAGGCAGGAACCTATTAACAGAAAAACTGGAGTTATTTTTCATAGCACACCACTCAATCAACAAATAATGAGTCACTGTTCTGAGACAGAAGGGGCTCCAGAGATGTCTACCCACCCACCACAGCAGAGGAACGAAACAGAAAGTGAAGCTGTTTAACCCATATCAGAATCAAAATTAAACCCCTCACCTCCTGGGTTCTTTACACCTTTAAACACTCCTCCACACTCTGATTTATCTCCAGCTTTAATAAGTCTAAAAGCTGTCCAAAGACCTGAGGTGAGGATCCCAGGATCTCACAGCATGTAAGCCATACCTAGGAGACAGCAGATCCTGCCCCCTCCCAGCCTTCCTCATCTACCTTCCCTTCCCTAGAACATCTTTCACCTTTGCTGGGAAATGGCATCACCAAGCTAGATATTAGTCCTTCCTCCCTTTCTCCTGTAGTTGCCTGTTGACAAGCAGCCTCTCTGACTCAGCATGGCCTCTGGACACTGCCTTAATTCAGGTCCTCCTCACCACACACAACCACATTCTCCCTACCATAGTTGAACCTCCATACTGAGGGCTAAGGATGTAGTTCAGTTGGTTGAGTGTTTGCCTAGCATGCATGAGGTCCTGGGTTCCATGAAACTCACAGCGCAGGGTGAAACACAGCATGCCTGTAATTTCAGCATTCTTTGAGACAGATGATCACAAGTTCACGATCATCCTGAGTTTGAGGCTGGGCTAGAGACATTAGGCTCAAAACAAGCAACAACAACACCCTAAGCATGATGGACACTCCTCAGCAAATGATATGTGAAGGCTGTCTATTAACCTACAGATACACTTACATATATATTCTGATCCGTTTGCATTTCCAGTCTTATGTCACCCCCTTCACAGCAGAATACTCTCATCACGAAGGCGTCCAGGGCAGCACACACTCTCCCCTTTCTTTTCTCTTGGTTTTGTCCAAGGTAGGATTTCACTCTAGCCCAGTCTTACTTACCTGGAACTCAACTCTAGAGTCCTAGGCTGGCCTCACGGTGATCCGCCTGCTTCTACCTCCTGAGTGCTGGGCTTAAAGGCATATGTCTTCACGTCTGCCACTCTCTCCTTTCTTTACTCTCAGATCAGATGTTTTTTCCTCAAGATCTTCCATTCACAAACTGAGTACTTTTACTCCTAACTACCAGCCCTACCCTTAGTCTCATAAGAGCATCAAGTTATAATAAAGGTATTTAGTCTCCAAAACAGAATAGCATGCTAACTTGAATCAAGTCTCATCAGTTACTAAAAGGGGTTACTCAGGTTTTTGTTTTGATAAACATTGTATGAGAAGACGGACTGAACAGATTGCTCAGTGGTTAAGGTGCTTGACTACAAAGCCTAATGACCCAGGTTTGATTCACTGGTACCCATGTAAAGCCAGATACACAAAGTGGTACATGCATCTGGAGTTTGTTCGCAGTGGCTAAAGGCCATGGTGTGTACATTCTTTCTCCATCTCTTTTTCTCTGCTTGAAAAAAAGTGTATGAGAAGAGGCACATGGGGATACAATTTCAAGAGTTCTTGATGTGGAGGCAAGGAGGATCAGGAGGTTCAAGGTCATCGTCAGCTGTATAGTGAGTTTGAAGCCAGCCTGGGCTACATAAGACCTATTTTAAAAACAACAAAACATGTTGGGTTTGGTGGCACATGCCTTTAGTCCAGGCACTCAAAAGGCTGAGGTAGAATGATTGTCAGGCATTTGAAACCAGCCTGAACTACATAGTGAGTTCCAAGTCAACCTGCGCTAGAGACCCTGACTCAAAAAAGAATCCCCCAAATACATCCCACATGACCAAAAACCAAACAAAAAAAAACTGTATTGTAAGTATATGCAAACCACTTAATGAGTACATTTCCCACTTATACAAGATCTGTGACAATATTTATAGAGGATTAACTCAAAATATATGTATTCATGCAGAAAAAATGAATAGTTTTTATAATATAAAAAGTCACTTTGAAAAAAAAAGTCACTTTGGATTATAAACCAATGTTTACCTTTTTAGTTTTTTAAAATTCATTTTGGGGCTGGAGAGATGGCTCAGCGGTTAAGGCACTTGCCTCCAGTGCCTAAGGCCCTGGGTTCAATTCCCCAGGACCCACATGGGCCAGATCCACAAAGCGGTGGCCCTGGTGCGCTCTCTCTCTCTCTCTCTCTCTCTGCTTGAAAGATGAATAAATAAAATATTTTTAAAAAATTCATTTTGTATGTGAGAGAAAGAGAGAGGGAGGAAGAGAATTGTCACAGCAGGGTTCCTTGCAATAGCAAACAGACTCCAGACACATATGCTACTCTGTGCATCTGGCTTTATATGGGTACTGGGGAATCAAACCCAAGCAGTCAGACATTGCAAGCATGTACCTTTGACCACTGAGCCATCTTTACAGCCCCCCAATAAGCCAGTGTTTAAACTGTTGTCTTTTTTCCCCCACATGGAAACATCTTTATCCTTCTTAAGCAAAACACACTATGCTAACAGGGCAATTCTGTATAGCCCACTAGGAGCCCTGCTGCCCTTTGCTGCCACCACCTAACTGATTTACATTCAGTGACAGAATGTCACTACCCCCACAAATAGCCTGTAAGACTTCAAGCTTCACTGTCATATTTAGCAAAAAGCCCACCTAAGAGAGCACTCATTACATGACAGAAAACAAAATTCCTGGGGCTGGAAAGATGGCCCAGTGGTTAAAGGTGGTTTAACAAAGCCTGGGCTCAATTCCCCAGTACCTTTATAAAGCCAGATGCACAAAGTAGCACATTAATCTGGAGTTTGTTTGCAGTGGCAAGAGACCCTGGAGTGCCCATACACACATACACATTCTCATTTTTTTTCACATTCTTATTTTATAATAAAATATTTTTACGGCTGGAGAGATAGCTTAGCAGTTAAGGCACTTGCCTTACCAGAGGACCAGAAGGAACAGAACTCAATTTCCCAGTACCCGCGTAAAGCCAGATGCACAAGGTGGTGCATATGTCTGGAGTTCGTTTGCAGTGGCTGGAGGCCCTGGCATGCCCATAGTAAAAAAAAAATATATATATATATATATATATTTAAAGGTATTTATTTATTTACGAGAGAGAGAGAGAGAGAGAGAGAGAGAGAATGAGTGGACATGTTAGGGCCTCCAGCCACTACAAGCTCCAGACACATGCGCCTTGTGCATCAGGCTTTAAGTGGGCACTGGGGAATCGAACTCTGGTCCTTCTGCTTTGCAGGCCTTAACCGCTAGGCCCTGAACTCTCTCTAGAGAGCAGACAGCTCTCCCCTTGCAAGAGTGACTCCCACTTCACCCAGGTGCCCAGTGACTTATGTGCCCAATCACACACAACCCAATTTCACATTCTTTTAACTCAGCCTATGTCTTTAGCAACCCTGTTGCTAGAGAAATGCTCTGTTCTGGTCACAGCCCTCCATTGTCAATGAGACGCTAATGCCTATGAATCTGTCTCCTCAGAAGAGCACTCCAGGCCTCCTTTTAAGGTTCTTTCAGGATCTTCCTCAGCAAGCCCTTCCTGCCCACCCCAACCTGAGCCTATTGCAATGTCCCCTGCCCCCAGCAACCATCTCTGCCCAGACTCCTCATCTCTGTTTCTCCCAATCCCTCCATCTCCTGGCTTCCTCTAACAGCTATCTTAAACACTAAACCCTCCCCTAAGCCTCTCCTCCTTCTTCCCTGCCCAGCCATGGCTTTCTAGTATGGCACCTTCCTCCTCTGATGCCTTCTGACCCTGGCCTGGCCAGGGCCTGGTCTAATTGTTACCTGTTTGAGTTAAAGCAGGTTCTTACTTTCAACTGGACCAGCTTGTGAGACCAGAGGCCTGAAACTGCCATATACTTCCTTCCCCATGAGCTCCCCAGCACAGTGCTCAATAAATACTGGACAGACTGAAACACAGAAGGGCAAGTGCTGGACAGACATGCTGCCTGCCTTGGGAATCCACAATATTAGGAGGAGCTGCCTGCTCTTCAACCATCTATCTTAACCACAGGCTGAGGCTGAGGCACTATACCTGCCTCACAGGACCCTAAGAGCCTGAGTAAAGAAGTCAGGTGGAACAGAAAAAAAGAGGACCTGGACTGTGATAACGGTTCAGTGGTTAAAGGTGCTTGCTGGGCTGGAGAGATGGCTCAGAGGTTAAGGCACTTGCCTCCAGTGCCTAAGGCCCCAGGTTCAATTCCCCAGGACCCACATATGCCAGACCCACAAGGTGGTGGCTCTGGTGCTCTCTCTCTCTCTGTTTGAAAATGAATAAATAAAGTATTTTAAAAAAAGAAGAATGTCATTTAAAAAAAAAAAAAAGGGTGCTTGCTAACAAAGTCACCACATGAGCTGGATGCAAGAAGTGGAGCGAAGGTCTGCAAAGCCTAATGACTGAAGTCTGATTCCTAGTACCCATGTAGAAGCAAATGCACAAAGTGGTGTATGCATTTGGAGTTCATTTGCAGTAGATTGAGGCCTCAATCTTTTTTTTTCTGTCTCTCCTCTATCTCTGCTTGCAATAAATACAGTTTTTAAAAAAGTAGAGCAAGCTTCTGATATTTACTTGTGGTGCCAAGAGGTCCTGGCACATGCAGCATGCGAGACACAGACAGACAGACACACACACAAATTTAAAAATTAAAAAAAAAATTTTAAAGGTCCATTAGTAGGTGCCAGAGATGAGGTACGTGTGGAAGATACTCTTCTGAGAATAGCAGGCTAGTAAGAAAGGGTCCTCCCTCTGAGATCCTAACCCTACCCTTGCCCTCTGAAGCGAGGGTTCTGGACTCCAGTCACACAACACTCTTCCACCCAGGACCCCTCATGCCCAAGACAAGCTGCAAGGGTCAACATAAAAACCTCGGCCACAGTTTCCTGCTTAGCTGAAACCTTGCCTTTCCTGACTAGACCTTGAAGACTCTTAATCTAGATGGGAAGGACTGATCACAGAAAGAGCATCTTGATTCATAAAGTATCCACACAGTGCAGACTTTCTAAAGAAATGAAGTTTTATGACTTCAGTCCCTCCGACCAGAAGGGAAGGAACAAGACTATTCCATTTCTCTCTCCTTTCACTCTCTAGGCAATGCACAGGCTTCTGGCAGGCTTAATAACACCAGGCCAGCCTGGTGTGGATAACCTGTGTTACACCAGCTGTCAAGAGACTGGTTTGGATGACTCAGGGAACTATGCGGAAGAGGGGGTGGAAAGATTGTGAGAGCCGTGGTGGGGGAGATTATCCAGAGGCATGGCCAGGAGAACCTGGCTGAATACTAGGCTATCCATGGTCCCCTGTCACAAGGACTGATCCAGACAACCCATGGAGGAGGTTATCCAGCAGAGTGGGGAGGGGAGGGCAGCGGGGAATTGGGGATAACAACTCATTGTTTGCCCACTAGAAGTTGTAACTCATTGTGGAGAGAGAGAGAGAGAGAGAGAGAGAGAGAGAGAGAGAGAGAGAGAGAGAGAGAGAGAGACTGGTTTGGGCCAATTAATGGGATACTGGAGGGAAAGAAAAA